>BGPR01000133.1:0-153470 GCA_013235015.1 Araneus ventricosus | reverse complement strand
CGAGCATGCCGGCTGTATCCGGCGTTCGTATCGTGCGAGTTGCTTTGCAGATGTCGGCTATGGCTAGCGCTAGGAGCAAAAGGGTTATTTAAAGATTTCAATACATCTTTGCATTTAGCATAGCAAATGCTTAAGTATATTTCATATTACTTTAACTCTTTAAGACCATGTGATGTAATTTGGCATCACCGTAATGCTATGCTTTAAATCTGCTTTCAATAGTCAACATATGTGATGACTTGCATTTGCATTTCTCTTGCATGCTCCTAGATTGCAACGTGCTTGTTACACAAATTGATAATTAATCTTTAGTTTTATTTAATTCATCTGGACGAAGTTAATTAATTAATTAAATTAGAGGAAATGCAGACATGTCTAAAGAAAAAGAATTTTCACTAGTATTTCTAAATTATTTTTTTTTCAATAATGATTTTTTTATATAATTTGGTCTCGAGATGTTTATTTTTGATTCATTGTTTTCCACAATCAATCAGTATTTCTTACGATAACTTGATCATACTTAAAATTAAAATTCCATTGTCAAATGATCATCATGAGATTGATTGAAAAACATTGAATGATATCCATTGAAAAATATTTAATTAGATTAAGTATTTACTATTTAAATCAAACTATAGGGATTTTTGGAGATGGATCCCGGAATTTTGGAGATTGGTCAAATGACGACCACGGCATGTGATTCGGTTATTCGCTCTAATATTTTATTATACACCAGTGACAAGATGCTTGATCTAGATGTAGCAAAAATAGCCAATCAGCACCATTGCGCTGAAAGTTTCCTATCCATTGTATACTCAGCCAAAATATTCTGTCATGTCGAGGTATTTTTTTAAGCTTTTACTTTACTTGACTTGCTGCATTTTTTAAGGATAGAATTTTTTAATTGCCTTTCAATATACTTTTTTCGTGCTATATTTCTGACTTTTGTACAGTGCTTTTTCCTCATTCCATCTATGGAACATTCGTCAGTAAGGTCTGGATTGATGAACCAACAATCTCCATTCCTTGATTTTGCTAAAAGGTGACTTGACACAATTTAGTTTATCATAATATGAGCAATTAATAGTTGTTAGGAAAACTGATTATCTGAATGAGATAAGAATAAAAAGTCAAGTTTAAAGTTATTATCAAGTAGTGATTTTGGGTTATCGATGACAATACAAAATTTTAATTATTTCTAGAACTTAATTATATGTTAATAGACTGATTGTAATTCCATATTGATTCCATGTGATTGGTGTTATATACCTATGAATTTCATGGAAAATAACAGATTTTTAGATTTCATAAGATTTGTAATAATAAATTGTGAAATATATTAAAAATAAAAGAAAAAATATAAAAGATTTTAAGACCATTATTTTGTTAGTGTATTAAAAAGTAGAAATTTATTCTTTATCAAAAATATGAAGGTCAATCAAAAGACTGATGTGTCGAAAACTATAGAATGTAGAAATTAAGCTATATTAAAGATCATAAGAAAAAATCCTAAACATTTATGACAAATAATATATATTATGAACGAGATTAAAATTCCAGTTTGATTAAATTATTTATAGTTTCGACTCACACTTTTACGATTTTGTTCTGAAGTATGTGCGTTTGTTTCTCGAGTATTTAACTGCTTAAGGCATTAAGATTATTTTTAAAAACTAAACAAACATTTATTAAAGGATTAAGAACAAAAACACTTCGCAACTTATTGTAACTTCGCAACTTCGTTCTACAGTACAATGTTTTAAATTAAATTCAAAGCAAGATAACATCTTTAACATCTGGATATTACTATTCATCTGAAAACTTACTCTCTTATAACAATAAATAAATTTTATTTATTTATTTATTTGTCCATGCCGGCACAGCCTACCAATAGGGTATAAGGCTCTGACCCGGACGGCGGGGAGTACAAAATATCAACAAAACAGAAAGAAAACACATTACATCAAATTATAGAATAGCAACAAAACTGAATTACTCTGCATGCAAAAAGCAACAACAAAAGCAAAAGTTCAGAACAACTAAAGAGAAGAGAAACAACATCAAATAGTAAAAACGGAATTAAAAGACAAATAAAAATTTAAACAAAAACTTAGGATATTAAGCACATTAAAGCATGTGTGACAATTCAAAAGAACACATTAAAATTTTATATTCCAAGAAGAATTCAAAAACAAAAAAATGTTAATGAAACAGTGATATATATTTTTGCCAACGTTTCATCAGTCAGAAAGCTCACTGCAAATGCAAATGGAAATCCTAAATATCCCTTTTAGTTTCGAAAGTCCAATTTTATCATTAACTAAAATTTTAAACCATGCGGTTTTATTTGCATTAGCAGGTCTATTTAAATAAATTTTTAGTGAAAGTGCAGTCAGAAACATAATGGTCTACATCAACTTGCAAACCAGAGCATGTAATGATTTGTACATAAGTAAGTTCTTATTCATAAGAGCAATTTATTTAAATCAAAGCTTCTTAAAAATGTGTTTCGCCCTTTAGAAGTATAATACTTGATGAAAGAAAAACAGATAAAATATATTAAAAATAAAATCAATTTTCTTCTAATCTTTTGATTACATATTATCGAATCGTTGCAAATATATTCATCTGGCTAACATGAAAACGGTCCTCTTTTACACTGTTTAATTTATATTTATGAATAATAATGTGAGAAAACATGAAATTCCCAACTGGTTTAACTATCGCATAAATAATATTCGGATCAAAGTAGGAAAAAGCAACAACTATAGCCAGAGCAAACCCTAATAAGAGCAAACAAGGAAAGAAAATGTTATCTTTGGATCTAGCATCAAGAAATGTGTGTCTGAAGTTGTGGACGCGAATCGAGTAAGAATAGGTTGGATCACAGCTGGCTAAACTGAGAAGCTGTCTGCTTAGGAAAAAAATTCCGTTCTTTCGGTAAAGTCTAGGGCTTTCTGTCTGTGTTTTCTTGTTTCAATAAGGGAGAGACTATTCCCTTGTCCATTATATTATAATTCTTCTGCTCTCCTAATAAATACAAAGAATTGTTTCTGGAAAGTAAAATTTGGGAATAATCACTTTAAGAGTCCAAATGTGCAAGGTTATTTTGTCCATTGTGATTTAATATAACAGTACTACAAATTAAAACCAGTCAATTTTTTTAAAAGGCTTTTTTAATAAAATGTTCATTTTTTAATCTAATTATTTTCTATTATTTACTCATTAGTTTATAGTTCAATATTATGAATAATATGGAAACATAAAATGTAATGGATTAACAGATAAATACGCTCTGAAAATATTAAAATAGTGTATTTTTTTCTCAAAATATATCTATTTTTTTCTCTCTCTTTTACTAAATGCTCAAAACTTGAGATCACCAGGCAGATATTGAAAAATCTATTAACAAATTCCATTTTGCAATCTATCTCTACAAATCTATCTTATTTTCGTATGTGCCATAGCTGAAAGCTAAATTATTGTTTTTAAAGAAATGGGAAGAAATTGTAGAAAAAGCACGACAGTCAAACTGGCATCTCTATAGAGAGATCATAAAGCAAAGCAAGAATATTTTATTTTCAAAATTGTAATAAAATCTACCTGAGATATTGTGAGCCGTGACAATTATTATAGTAAATGAAAAAAATGAACACAGAGAAAAAGGCATTCTGGAGAGTTAGAAAAGTTCTTCTTACCTCCCGAAAAATACTCTTTCGATCAACAATCGGAAGGAAATAACTGCGAAAAAATTACATGTTACACGTTCAGAATAGTATTATTGAAGTATTCAAAACAGGAGACACAGGGTAGGGTAGAATTAAATGAAATTTTGCAGCCCCTTTCTCGAAGAAAATGATTTAAAACAGGTAATATGTATCTGCATTATATTTCTTCATGGGAAAAATACTTTAAAAATTCCTATTTTGTTTTAAGTATGATTTATGGCTAAAAAACTGCTTCTTATCAACTGACGATAATGGGCTTTATTTCAGGAAAACAGTTCTTTGATAAAATACTATAATATTAAACGCAGATGAATTTTAATAAATAATTATAGGATAAGGATTTTCCTTCTTTTTTTTCTTGTAGAATAAAATAAAAAATAATAAATGTTCTTCTCTCGCGCTGAAGTTCCCACAGGAAAAGACCCCACACGAACCTTTTAGAGACTAGAAGAGAAAGAGCTGTGATGTAATCTAGGGTCATAAAACTACAAACGACTTTGCGGCACCGCCGGGCAAAAAGACCCCACGTAAAGTTGGCCACCGCAGAGACCGTCAAAGAACTCTTAGAAAGAGTTCCGACCCTCGGCCAATGGTCAGAGGAGAAAGAAAGTAAGGCTATTGGTTGGAAGTTACAGTCAACAACCCGACAAATCCCTGAGACTTAAAATTTCTGTCACGCCTCAGAGGGGCTAGGTGAAAGAGTTTTTATAGTTTGGAGTTTCGGAGAGAAGGGGAGATCGATGGAGAATTGATTTGGAGATTGATTCGAGATTCGAGACTCGATTATCAAGATCGGAAGATTGAGAAGTCAGATCTCGGCGCGAGATTTTGCACTTGTACAAGCGTTTTTAGACCTCGTGGAATTAAAACCAGCCTTTGGCTTGATAGCTCCTTTGGAGAGCTGCAACGCATTAGAGCATTCCTTTAAGGAATCGCTAGAAATATAGTGAGCGTCAAATACCTCGCTGACCATTACCGACTCGAATAACCCTTGGTGATTACATTGATTAATTGAGGGACGGTTACCTCAATTTCCTCTTCCGGCCTTTGGACTTACAACTCACCCTGAGTTAGAACTATTTACTGAACTTTGTGAGTTGCTGAATTGATCGCTTATCAATTGTCACGAGAACTCACCACTGATAACTGCGAGTAATTCCAGTTATGAACATTTTATGATTCTTACGATATCATCCGGAGTTATGCTAATTATTTTGTATTTCTTTATGTGTCAATTCTTGTATAAACGACATTAATCAAGAAACATAATTAAATATTAATGTGCTGTATTGCTTTGTCTTGTTGATCATCTGATCGGACCCAGTATCACTGAGCTAAGACCTTACAATATGGCTTTCTCAAGAGTACAAACAAATCTAAAAAGATGCAGCCTCCAGTGAAGAATACCAATTTACTTTTATTTTATTATCAGCACTCAGGCTGCCTATACTATATGTTGTAAATTGATGTAATAAAGATTTCAGTATTTATCCTATTGGCAACAACAGGCATTAGAGCTTCAGCATTATTCTTCATATTTTAGAAGACAAAATTGTGTATGTTGCTTAAAGGCAAAACTGAGCATTTAAAGGTTAATATTTGATGCAAAACTCGTGAAATGAAAAGCAGTGCAAATTGCCATTCTTCTCTGAGGTGAAATTTCGATTGTGTTTTAATGTCACTGTATTAGTTTTTCCTATTCTCTTTTTATCTTTCTAAACACTTCTTCTGAATCCAAGTTTCTTGTTCGTGAAGATGGAATTTTGCTATCAGCTTTTGACTCACTTTCTGTTCGGGGAGAGTTCCAAAATTCTGTACACTTGTGCAGATCCGAAGCAGGGTCGTCATTAAAAATTTGATTGTCCTGTACTAAAGTAATTTGGCTCCGATTTAGAACCATAACTAGGAATTTGAGAGCCTTTGATCTCATGAAAACAACTACCCAATAAAATAAATGAGGAGCAAGCTATGTTAAGAAGTATCAGCGTGCCGTCATTATCTAACAGATAATGTTAGTTCTATTCATTCAGGATTTTCTCACTGATTTTCTCTATATGAACATCCTTTTGGCTTGATATTTATCTTTACACAAAATCGCAAATTCTATAGCTGTCTAGTTGTCAACCCTAGTCATATTTTAGTTTTAAAATTATAATTTCTTTGCTTTTTTTCAGTTTAAAATTAAAATAAAATTTGTTTAGTAAATTTTTAGCCCCCCCCCCCCGTGCTACAGCCCAATTAGCCCATTGGATATGACATACCTGATCCTAATTCTGAGATGAACAAAGTATGCAACTGTCTAGGAGCCCTACTGTTTGGGGGGGGGGGCCTCTAAAGGGTATTTTTTTTCTGAATTTTCAATTTTCATGGTAAAAAAATTTTGCTTTTTTATTTGGTTTACAAGAACCATGCACTTGAATTTATTCAAATTAATATGAAATTTCGATTATATTTCAGATCATTACCCTTGGGCATTTTCTATGCTTTCAAATACGCTTTCAGATCGCTGGTGTCGAATTTTTTTCGATGTCGGTTAACTCATTCACAAGTCATCGGCTGGGGAAAACTTTTTAGTAGAGTATTTATAATGTGGTGATAAAGGTTTATAATTCTTTTTAACATTTTGTTCAAAATTACTTTTAAATTGAAATTTCTTATGAGACAGATGTTGAAGCCACGCCTCTAGAAGATGGCCCGCAATCAAATGTTTCGCTGTTTCTGTTTATACCATATCTGGTTTAGGAAGTTCGGGAGGGAAAGACAAACAAGAAAATTCCATTCCCTAAGGGCCCCTACAGGGCTTAATATTGCCCTGAAATTCGAAATTAATTTTTTTCAATAATGATTTTTTTTATAATTTGGCCTCAAGAGGTTTAAGAATTCAATGGCCAATTCATTCTATTTGATTAACCAATGAATGCCTCATAATATCTAATAAATTTTATTTCTGATTAATTGTTTTCCATAATCAATCAATATTTCTTACGCTAACTTGATCATACTTATAATCCAAATTCTATTGTCAAATGATCATCATGATCTTCTGAATGTAAATTTTTGAAAAATATTTAATTATAATAAGTACTAGCTGTTACCCGCGACTTCGAAGGCAAGGAATTCGAATAATTGATTTTTTTAAATTCACGAATGCAAATGTTTCGTTACATGTTGATAGGGGAAATGAAAAGTTCTGACGGTTGATAATACATAATTGGAAGACTAACAAGAGTGTCTGCTATTATGGTTAGGTAATTTGTTTATCTATGCTAACACACTTTTGTATACTAAGTTTTTTGTTTTACGTTTTTTTGCACGGTTGATTTGAACAGTAAATTAGAATTCTTCATCGCGGACCGCTGAGTCAATGGGTCTTCCTTTGTTAATTATTTATTTGTTGTCTGTAGTCAAAAATATTGAACTTAAGATGATGTCACATATCCTATGTTTATTCCCGGATTTTAAACCACAACCCTGCCAATTTTTATCCAAATCTGTTCGGTAGTTTGGCCTTGAAAGCATAACAGACAGACAGACACACTTTCACATTTATTATATTACTAGCTGTTATCCGCGACTTTGTGCCTTAAGAATTTGAATTATTATATTTTTTTCACTAATGTGTTTTGTTGCATGTTGAAAGTGGTAATTAAAACTTATGATGGTTGATAATTATTGGTCTACTTACGGGAGTGTACTTGTTTGCTGATATTGTTAGGTAATTTGTTTATCTATACTAACACACTTTTATATACTACGTTTTCTCTTTTACAATTTTTTGCTAGGATATAGAGGTTTCGTGGACTGAATACACGTGAACACGCTACAGATAGTTGCCCATGTGAAAAACATGGTTTTTCCAAATGTACCCCTGCCACTTTGAGCGTCTGGCCTTGAGCTTTGTTAATCGTCATCCCAAATATTATTTTTAAAGGGAATTGTAACCTTTTGAACTGGAATGGTAAATCAGTCGGTATTATCGGAATGCGTGGAATTAAAACACTCTTTCCTCGCGCTATGCCAGTCATAACAGTAGCTCGCACGATGTTGGATCCTAGGTGCGAAATTTGTAACCATGTGCCATTGCACAATCTCGGAATATCAAGGTAAAGCCTGAATAGTACTGGCACACCTGTTTTGAATCTCACCTTGTGAGAATCAAATGTTTTGTTGTTTCAGTTTATACCATATCCGGTTTCGGAAGTTTAGGAGGGAAAGAGAACCACGAAACTTGCATTCCCTAACGACCCTATAGGGCTTAATCCAGCCCTTCAAATAGACAGAAAGAAATGGCAATAAAATAAAACGAAGAATTCCATATTTTTGTAGAAAAGACGAAATTGATTTATACATGGAGCTCGAAATTGATGCCAAATAAATTTGGTGATTGATTAGATAGAAGGGCTAGTGTATGGGTCTAACCTCGACCATAATAAAAGTTAAAAAACATATATCAAAATGAAAAAATTGAGTGTTATTATCACTCTTTTGAGAATTAATAATTGTTCATAATACTGAAAATAAATGTATATGCGAGGATTATTCTCCTTTCAGACATAACTTTTTACATAATAAATCCTTCTACGAAAAGTAAGTTGTGTTTCATTTCGATTGGATATCCGACCATAGCCAATGGAATAAAATTTAAAAACATTTTCGAGAATCACAATTCTTCCGAGATCAAACTGGTATTCGAGAAATAAGCAGAAGAAAGGAAATTCGAACCGTCATCAAACGCTTCACATCGATTTTTATCCATCACTCTTCTTCGATGGAGGTGAAAGTATGTAGCTTTTGCGTTCAGTAGGAGATATTGTCTGGAAAAGAGAATATTTCGTGGTTGTCTGCATTTCACAGGAAATGTACTCTCACCTGATTTCACTTCACTTCCCACCCGCTCTACCCCTTTCGTGCGAACAGGAGTCTCATTGGGAAATCGAAATCAAAAAGTAGCGAAACAGTTCAAATGAAGGAAATTTGACATTTAAAAGGACGACTGGGCAGATTTATGGGTGTTCCATTTTTTGAAAATCGTTCATTGCAATCGCACACCCACTCGATATTTATGATCGCAGTTTTGAATTTTTAGAAGCAAAGAAAATTGATTGCGAAAACTTTCGAGAAGAATTGGAAGAAAATCGCGAAATGCAATCCACGAGAAAATAATGGTTGGTCATACGTTACATTCTGCTGATTCGGTTGCCACTTTTTTTCTGAGAATCATGTCTACAATATTTTTTACTTCCTGCTTCCTTTTAATCTCAAACACTCATTTCTGGAAGTATGAACCATTTATTTAAATTAAAAAAAATTATGAAATATAGAAATAGTAAAAAGGAAGTGAAACTACAGAAAAAATTTCGAATACAGAGTGCATAACATAATAATAACACAGAACAAGCAATAATTAATGTTGTAAACACGAAATATTAAAAAGAGTGTCATGATTCACAATTTGTATACAGACAATCTAAGATACATTGAAAAACACATAATGAATATAAAAGTTGCCAATAAAGAACCTTCAAAACATTAGAAAACGAATAAGGAATTATAAAGTTGAATACTCTCTATGTTTAAAACTTTAAAATGCACATTAAGATTTTAAAAGTTGAAAGCATTTAGTCTAAAACAGAGAAAAAACCTCCAGAAGTGAAAATATCATTTCACCAAAAACTTGCTAATGCTTTTATAAAATTTATATAAGCAGAAATTTTCTATATATTTAAATTTGGCAAACACATTTTCAAATAAGAGGTTATCTCTAAAAGGTAAGGCTGGTACATCAAAATCACAGCTTAATATGTCACCGCAATCAATTAAAAGATTTCATGGGGATTTTAAGCTAGGTATGTCAAAAATATTGCATAGACAGGATGAAGATATATCCAATGAATATATTTTCTTAAAATAAGTAACGCATGAATTTAGTTAGCACTTATTCTAGATATCTGGCTTTATTTTTATAGTAAGGATCCCAGATAAGACTCTCTAGAGAGAGTTACAATTTCCTTATATAATATACGACCTTATACTGCAGTGCTATGATTCATGTGATGAGCATCGTTCACTTTCGCCCCACCACTATTAGCTACATCCTTCCGAACGAATTTCGCTTTGACCTATTTCAACCGACCATAAATCCTCGAAGAACAAACAACCTGCCCTTTTCGAATAAAGTTACAGGATTTGGTTTAAAAGGCCTATTGTTCGCTAAAGTATCACTCTAAACGTTTGCTGGATTCATGTAATTGAACTTTAGTAGAAGGGACCTTAGTAATTAATCTAGTTCCGGTAGTAAATCACGGAAATTGTCCTCGCAGGTTCAGAAAAACCTTTATTAAAAGCGAAGCTTCTTAATTGTTTCCACTGGAGATTTCATATCGGCTGCAAAATTATTCCGCGATCTCATCTATGGATCAAAATATCTTCTTTGCCATAAGTTTTGCATGCAAGTAGAAAAATAATAATAAAGTAAGCATTAGTTAAAGAAAACGATAAGAAATTTAGCTTAAAACATTTTTTCTACAATTTGAATAAAGTGTTTCAAAAATAAGAAAGATTTCTGAATCATTTTGTGCCTTACATAATCAACAGACACCTTCGTTATAAATGGGAGTTTTTTGGCGGAATATACACTTAAAAATCCTTTAATCCAGTAATGTGCATTCAACCGAAGGAAGTGAAGCAGTACTTTATTAAGTATTAAGTTTCCTGTGGAAGATGTCTAGTTATGCGTCCCAATTGTTTTACTCTCGATAACTGCCAGGAGAACAATTGCGTTTTCTTTGTCACTTGGAACGAGAGGCAGAAAGTGTTTCGTATTCAACTGTCCTTCCCTTCAGTATATTTTATTTTCCAACTGATCGTAGGTGCGATGTGAAAAGCGTGTATTTAAAGTAAGAAAATGATTCGTGCTTCGCCTCGGTAGCTGGCCACGTCTCTATTGGTTTGTTTTCGTGTTCACAATGATCTCGCGACTTTTCGGGAGAATGCAGAGCATGTGCATTTATGTGCAGAAAAGGAGCAAAAATACGAAGTGAAACCTTTTATGATTGATTAGTCATTTACCAGAGGCCTTAAATCCTGTTACAGCATGTTGTATATTGAGTGGTAACTCTGTTGTGGTTGCGTGGCAGTTTATTGTGTGCTTATTCTTCATATTGTTATTCATGCGTTTCAGCTTTTTTAAACTTTAGGTTGATTTACTAACATTATTATATATTTGTGAAGCTTATATGGATAATATTGTATTAATTTACGTGCACTAAATGATTGATTGCTTCAGTTGATTTCAGAATCACCGCACGCCACTGCTATAATCCGAAATCAACAGATGTATTAAATCTCAATGCAATGTGCTGTAGCTTATTGAATCAGTCAATTATTGCAGAAACCCCTTTAAAAAAAGAACTTTTTTTAAAATTTACGATTTCAACAACCCACAAATTAAGATTTAAACGAAAATTCAAAACCATTCTCTGTCAACCATTCCGCAGAAAATACCGAAGAAAGAAGAATCCTATACTTTACAATGAACAATGAAGGATAAAAAGGTACAATCATTTTTCCAGTCTTACCACCCACATCTGGATCCTGCAACTCATGGTTTTCATAGCAGCTGCTTTCTGTACACGACATAAAGATTTCCATTATATTTCCGCTGCACAATACCGACACACAGCTCAGAAAAAAAGGGATAAAACAGTCGAGCAGAGCAACTGTTCTGTCGAAAGCGAGTTTATTTATTCGCAACAGCTTGTGAGGGAGTGACAAATTGGTTGTGGGACCCGTTTGTGTGTCGCGGCAGTTTCTCTACCGGGATAAAACAAAAAGCAGATGTCGAAAGTTATATTCGGGATCGTGCGACAGGCTGCGAATGGGCGATTTACTTGCCCTGACATTCTGGGTTTTAAAGTTTCTAAAATTGAGAATAGAGAAAATGGATAACCTAGCGGGGTGGGTTTCCGGGATGGGGGTCTCTGGATAAGATGTGCAATTGGGAATTTTTGCCAGGTTTCTAGACAGAAAATAAAAACACGCTTTTGTTAGAGTGATAATAGCGTATATTTGAAAAACATTTTTCATTTTTATTAATTTCCACATTTTAGTCAAAAATGGATTTCATTATCCATTGGTAATCATATTAAGAATCATAAAATGAATTTTTCTCAAATTCACTACCCGATTGCGCAGTTGCATGTAATCAAAATTTATTTAACATTAATTAATTAAATAATAATTTAGTTCTGAAAATATTAGAATATAGTTATAGTGTATTCTCATTTTGACGTACAATTGCAACTGAACAATTTTTCAATGACAGCCACAATTTCTTATATGATTTTGAAAATAATTATTATCAGTTTTAGTATAAAAGATTTGAATTTTGTCTCCAGTTTAGATTCTGAAATAATGAAAGAATCAGAATTTTTAGCGCTGTGTCTGCTTGAAATATTTCAGAAACTAATTCAATTTGATAAATCCCGGATTTGGGAAAAATCGAGCAGATTTCAGTTTTATTACTAGGGATTAACCCTATTATCTTAGGGAAGATAGTGTAAAAAATTCAGAAAAATCTGTTGCATCAAGAAGTGAGTACAAAATTCATTTCAAAATTCCAATTCCCAAACCTTTAACTAAACAAGTTATATAAGAGATTGTTAAAACATAGAAAACAGTGAGATCGAAAACAAAACCCAAACATGTTTTTTTGTAATGATAATATAGGTAAGCAATTCAAGGCTTTATATTAAACAGTCTTTATATTATAGCCTAGATCAATGACATTTTTATAAAAATAACATTAAATATAGTGGCTGAATTGCTGAAAGATCCACAAGATTTTAAAACAATTGACTAAAAAAATTCATAGCTTAATGGTCAGTGTATTTAGATTTTTATTTCAATTGAATCGTTGATTTCAGAAACCATTTAAATGAATTTCTTTTCAAAATTGGGTTTATGCATATTTTCACATTCTAAAGGTGTCTTTACATAACGAATGAAAAAATGATCAGAATCGAATAAAGGGACTTAATAAGTATAAAAAAATCCATCGTTTGTTAAAAATATTAATAATAGATATAGAAAAAATAATCAGCTTTTCTTAAGGTATGTGACTACCATCGGAGGGCTTTTTTCAAATATTTAAAATTTCGATGAAATAATCATATTTTAGATTACAACGGGGTATAAACTTAGCATTCTAATGCAATTTCAATGAAAATTTATTATCTTTCAAAATATAGACGATTATTAGGAAAAGTTTAAAGAAAATTTGTATTTACGCCAAACGTCCTATAAAAAATTCGATACATTATATTTCATTAACTTTTACATATCAAATAGCTAATATATTTATCTGTATTAGCATGAAGTAAAAAATTTTCAGTGCCTCTAAAAGTTTTCGAAATATTCCAAACTTCGTCAAAAAACTGGAACTTTTCATAAAATATTATCTGATTTTTTCACTAAAAAGTTGTTGAAATAAATAAATGTGTACTGACTGGTTAGAATTTGGTTCATAACATATCTAGAGACAAATAAAACAGTTTAGAAACGTTTCATTTGAATATGTTTAAAATTTTTTTCCGATATGACATTCACCTCAAAGAAAAATAATGAAAAACGCATTTAAAAGTTTTAATACGGTATAAAAAATGTTGTACTCGCATTAGAATCTTAAAATTCGCCGTTATTTTTAAATAAATTCCTCATTTGCTTGATTTTAAACTAATTTTGTTTTCTTTCAGCTTTTTTAAAAATAATTTTCTAGTAAGGAGTGACTATGGTCTCAGTACTGATTTCAGTCTTTTTCAAAACTCATGTAGTTTGAAAGTATCAATGAATAAATTTGTATTTCAAAATGTTTGAGAACATGCTGCAGTTTTGAGTGGCCGGAATAAAATAATAAAACTGCAATTTAAGAACTTTTTTTTTTTTTTTATTGAACCAAATCTTCTTTTCGCAAAATACTCCATAAGAGGTTTTATAAACTTTTAATAAAGTTCTCTGTCATGCCATGTAAGCATTTTGCAGCAAATTTGTTTTTCCATAGTGAAGAATCAATTGGCTATATTGCTTTTATTTTACTTCTGATCTTTCAAAAATCTTAAATACTCCAAATGTTTCCCGATGACTCTTCGTAGTTTGAAAGCAAATGGTCACTTGTAATGTTCATTTCACACATTTTGCAGAATTGCACAATTGTTCCTAAATCTAAAAGTTTCACAGTATGAATGGAAATAACAGGTATGCGGCCATTTAGTGTCTTATGGTCGATCTCTAACCTCAGATATAAATTTAGAAAAGAAAACATCTACCAAAAACAAATAAAACAATAAAAAATAAGTCGAAGAGACTTAAATCTATATTTTTAAACAATATATTACTTAAGAATTAGAAAATTGTTTTCAAACTAAAATTTTGTATTTTTATGGCTATTTAAATGCCCACTTCCGATAACGATAATGTCACTTCCGGTTACTTATTCATAGTATAACTTTGCTTCTAATTATCGTAAAAACAAAAACAAAACATTTTTGAGTACCTAAATGTATGGCCTATAAAGTGAACAAATAAAACAAAGTTTTGGAAATTTTCACCAAATCGAGGATTTTAGCGTAGTCACATTCTCCCAGATACATGTGGTTTCTGCTATCAACGATTCAATTTTTATACAGTAGAATCTTTCAAATCGAGCACCCCATTGACCTGAAGAATCAAAAGAAAGTCTCTTCTGATTTTTTTATAAATTTGAATCCGAAATGTAGGTTTTATCATACAAGAAATATGTAATGGATTTGTGAATGGGAGATGCGGACATTCTGAAAGAGAACGCAGACGATTCTGTTATAAAATTGTTTTCTGTTTTTAAAATGTTTAGATCAAATATTCAAAATTTTGAAGATAACTTCAGGAAGTCCGCTTTCATTTGAGGTTTAATGTTCCCCATTTGATAAGCGATTTCAAATTCTGCTGGAATTTTAATTTTTTTTTGAATGTGCACAGTATATTATACAAATTGAAAAAAAGTACGGGTCCATTTAAATTCATACTGGCACAAGATAATCTGAAATTCAGCCCCTTAATTCAAAGATAAGGTACGTGCTGGGTAATTTGTGTACTGCTCTGGTTTTCTTCTAGTTTTGGCTATTGAACATTTACTCATATGTTAAAAAAAAACTGTAAAATTTCTTATGTTTCATTTTCCAGGTTAGACCTTATTTTAAAAATTATTGAAATGAAAAAGAGGGTTCGATTTTATAAAATGTAATTTAAACAAAAAATTTGATTTTTCTTCAAAAGTTATTTAAAAGATTTAATAGAATGAAATATTCATTAAACTAATGATAATTTTTAAATATTGCTGAGAATAAAATTCACCGTAACAAACGTACTTTTGTTCGCTTTATTTTTATATTTTTAAACTCAAAAATTAATAAATGTGGAGAAGCGGCATAATACTAAATAATATAAGCTGAAATTTATAACTCTCGTGCATTTTTAATTATTCGCATTTATTTGACTTGACTTCTTTGATATTTGTAAAGATTGAATTTTGTAATCGATTTTTCACTCGCTTCTTGGTGTCCTAGAGTTCTGAAATTTTGGACTTTTGTATTCCAAAATCTAGACACAATGTTTCAACATTTTCAGAACTTAATTATCAGTCAATCTATCAATTTTATTTAAATTTTCATATAGATCTGTCTATAGAGTGGAGCATTGAGAAAAAAAATGATTTTATGATCCTATACCATTTATAAAAGTGAATTATAAAATATGTTAAAAACTAAAAAATAATAAAGTTTTAAAAATAAGATTTTATTAGAAATTTTAATTTAAACTTTCATACAAAATATTGACTTCAATAAAAGAAATTTAAAAACTGTGAAGTATTGGAAACATTACAATAAAGGAATTAAGTCACAATGAATAAATACTACACGAATGAAAATTCCTAAACATTCATTAATAATTTAAAATATATTCAAAATACGAGCAAAATTCGTAATTTCTCAGAGAATTTCTATTGGCACCTGACACTTTGAGGATTTTTTTGGTGCTCATATTCGTGATGGGATTTATTTTCAATTTTCAGTACATTAATTAAACCAATTATTACATTAATTATTGTTTTAAAGAACATATTTACTTTACTAGAAATGCTATGAATCATTAGCTTTACTTACCAGGTCAGGTGCAGGCCTCATCATTTGACCAAGGTTGAAAATGATGAGGTCCGTCCAAAAATGGCCCTCATGTTGCTTTAAAACGGGATGTTAATATAATTAAACGAAACTAAACTACTTAACAGGTTCAAATTCAGTTTAAACTATGTTCTATAATGGTTTTTTTCTTATAATAGGCTCCAAAGTTTCCAAAATGAGGAAGAGCATTATAGCTGCAACCAAATATTTCCTGTATCATAATATTTATCTTATGAGACAACGCATTACATAATAAGAATTTGTCATATTTTGAAAATTTCGGAATCATAGATTTTGAAAAATTATTATTTAATGTATTGTATACATAAAAAATATAGAAATTCAGATCTTGGAATGAAAGTTAAATTTATGTAAGGAAATAAATGCCAGTGTGCAGTTAAAAAAATACTATTTTAATATTTAAAGGCACTTCTTTGGCAAATTTTCTTTGTACATTTAACTTGCTTTCTTGATTTTGAACACTTTTAAAAGATGTTATTAGATGTTATTTAATAATTTGTTACGATAATTACAGATATGCCTAAAAAATTGGATTTTAAATAAAAAAATCATATGAACAAATGTATATAGATAAAAACGCAATAATTAGGCAGAATAAAAAGTGACCAAAGAATTTTATTTTAAACCAGATGCATGTAAATAGGTATTCAGAAGCTTTTCAATGGAAATACAAGAATTAAACATGATCTGAAAGGTCTTAAAAAGTGACAGAAGATTAATTCATACTAAAAGAATAAATTATGAAAACGCAACTTAATTCTTTGATAAGCATATTGAAGTACTGTTGTATTTCAAAAAGCATTCGATACAAGAAATCGAAAGAGTCTACCGTTGATAGAATTGTTCTTGCTGTCTCCAGACATTCCTAAACTTCCTTTTTCAGCCACCAGTAACAAAATGAAATGGCACCAGAAGAAATTTAAACAATATTGTAATTCGATGCAGGTTTCAAAGAAGCGTCAATCAAGGAATGTAGCATTTCATAAGAGGCAAGAAGATAACAAACTTGAAGCCTTCGTCGTTGAGGAAATTGGTCGTGACACCAACAGGTAATTTCTTACTGAAGCAGCTCTCAGCCAACTAGATGGGGATATTTTGTGCATACCTTAAATGAACGGTTCGTAGGGTGCGAAGAAAAAATGTGCAACCATGTGAAATGCTTTTAAAGATGAAAGTCACGGAAGTCAGTACAGTAAGTATTAATCCTGAATAATTCCCTCGCGCCGTCTTCATTCATCCTCCAATCTAGCAACTCTCAGCCGACTGCTTCACGTGTAAACAACATTCGACGAAATTCGATTAATAATTCCTTAATTGCAATGAACGTCATAAAAGAAAGACAACCCAAATTTGAGTCGTTTCAGAAAAGAGACAAAAGAGGTGATTCTAAAATGTCCATCGAAAATAAATTGTTCCTCCTTTCATCTCCTAATCAAGCAGATCTCTGCCAACCGCTTGATAAAGAAATACAATAAGAAGAGGTTAGATGAACAGTTCTTGAGTAGGATGAAACTGTGGAAAGAGCGACATATATCATTAAAATTCTGTTCAGAAGAAGAGCAAAGAAAGCGATACAGAAATGTTCGTGGCCAAGAAATTGTTCGTTATGTCTTCATTTACACCCAATCTCGAAATAAACTCTCAGGCAATCGTCTTCTCAGGAAGTAGCTTTCAAACAAGCTTGATGAGTTGTTCTTTAATCACTGAGAAGTTCTCAAAAAAGTGTCAATAAAGTCAAGAGGCAGTTTGGAAAGGAGTAGAGAAAGGCAATATCTAAACTTTCGTCTTTGTTCATATTGCTTTTGTTTTGTAATCCAGCCTCTATCACTCAACTGTTGGATGGATATGCTGCATACGAAGTAGTGTCATGATTTACTCCATGGAAGAAAATGTGTGACAACTTTGATAAAAGCCAGCAGGAAGAAGCTGGATTCAAAGAAAGGCGAAGAAAATCGGTATATATTCATAATTCTATTGCAAACCGCAGCAGTTTCAAATGCATCGGTATCTGTCCCCCTTTGGGCTGTTTTTTTCTCCTTGTCAGTGAGTAAAAGATAAGGTTGCAGGTAAATGAGGTACCATAAGTTGTCACAAGCAACGGCTTGAATAATCCCCCACATCCACAGTGCAGCATGACAAAAGCAGCAATAATTTTTACCCAATTTATCAACAAAATATCGCTTTTCTGTGAAGGAATGTTCAGAAATCAATAGCTCGATTTCACAAGAAAATCGCAGTTTCTGCAGAAGTCGATAAAACTAAATAAAAAACAAACACTTTGAAGAAAATTCTTTTGATAATAATGACCACGCAACAGTTAATACCTTGTTTCAAAATAGCAACTTTATTTTGAATGGGTAACAGTGACATTCTCTATTTATTTTTAAATAGTGGAAAATTATGCGATTCTAAATTTGATGAATGAAAGTACTTGATTTTTAAAGCATTAATGAAAGTATTGATACAAATTGTATTTGAAAATATTTTCAATTTTTTTAAATAAGAAAAATTGGACTACAGGAAAATTTATATCGTTGAAAAGATTATTTTTTTTAATTTTATGAATGTTCAAAATCATCTATGTGCAGTAAACTGCTGCAAACTGTTGTCTCTGGAAAAATACCAAAATTTTCCCTTTTTTTTAACTAATTGAAATGTTAATTAAAATATGCAAACAGTGGCTCCAAGTTACACTTCCCTACCTTCTAATAAATATTCTGCGAAATTCGTTAGATGTATGTTTTTCGACCTATTCTGTAACACTCCAACGGTCACTCACACACTCATTCGCTTTCATTATAAGTAGATTTTATATTTATTTTACTTTCCTTTAACAATCATGGCACAAGTCCAAACGACTGATCTAAAAATTGAATCTATTATTCAGGAACTGGGCTATAAATATCAAGAAGTATATCACTTAATAAATTGAACTTTGGTTTAATAATCGGGAAATGTAAAGCAAGAAGATCAATATTTTTTCTATCGCCATCTTTTCATGGCGAAAGTTTGCAGCTATCGACGTTAACATGATGATTCTTTTAGCTATTTCATGTTGCAAAAAATAAATGATCTAATAATGAAAATTAAATAATCTTCCTATAAAAGTTTTGAAGAATTCCGGGTATGAGAAGTTTGTTTATAGTATGTCGGTACTTGATAATTCAAACACGGCTTGAGCGATAAGGATCAAATTTGGCAGATTCTTTTATCAACAGAATTTTGTATGTATATCAAATTTTGGGCAAATTCCGTAAAATTAGACCGTCTTTTAGGCCATCTATTTGAGTGTATGTGAACGTAGTAATGAAAAAAAAACTGAGTAAATAAATGAAATATGGCATGTGGTCTTAGGTACGAAATCAGACATATGTATCATATTTTGAACCCAATCGAAAAAAAGCAAAAGTCTAAATGTGTATTAGGTTATTTAGCTAGACTACGGGGCAGAAAACGCGGCATGTTGTGTAAGTAACCCAGAAATTGTCTTTCACTTACCGTTGTTAAGGCCACTATTTTCTTCAAGTTATAATAAAAATAAAAAAACTTAAAGCAAACGTGTGGTAACAATAAATTCTATGTTTTTTTCCAAAATGGAGACCCCCACACTCAATTTAATAAAGTAGGGGAAGGTGGTGTACCTTGGACGTAAGTGTACTTTGAACCTATGCCGATTTTAGCGCCATCTGTATAGATGTATAGAAAATGTTATATGTATTTTGTACACTTGCCACCAGAGGTCCCAGTGTACCTGAACTTATTTGTCAAGGTGCTCATTTGAATGAATGAATCCTGAAAAAGGAAATTGACCCATCAAAAGTATTTTTTTTCCTGTTGAATTTTGTGTTAATAATTCCTGAACATACATAAATTACTTTATAGTAAAATGCCTAACTTATAAAGCACAGTTTTAGCTATAATAACATGTGTTAGAAATTATGTTAAGTCTAACCTCAATTTTCCATTGGTCAGCCATTTTCCATGAAATGGCCAAATGGTGTACCTTGGACCATGCCCAAGTGGTGTACCTTGGTGCATGACCACTACATGGTCTATCACTTATGTTGTGGGAAAATGTGATGTAATGTGGAAGTTACCACATTTCGTGTTGACTGGAGAATCTGAAAGGCAGCTCGGAAATTAACATTTGGAATTGACTTGTCTAATTACAATGTTGGTTAAGCCTACTCATAGGAATGAAACTGTTGCTGTAATAATTTTATATTCGGTCTAATCTAAGACCTCATTTAGTAAAAGTGCGCATTAACATTTTTCTGTAGCTAAAATACCAATAAATGTTTATGTTTAAACTATTCGGTTAGATTTTTTAAATCTAGAAATAGCTGGTCCAAGGTACACTACCCATGGTGTACCTTGTCCTATTCGCACTTTTTTTTTAAATTATAAATAATGCACTGAAATACTTTTTTAAAAAAATCTACAATAAATATATGTTGTGTATAAAGGCCTAAAATATGAAAGAAAAATTGTTTTGTTACCTTTCTTTTAGTAATTATCCAATTAAAAAGTAAAAATGGGACCTAGGTACACCACCTTCCCCTACTTCTTAAAAACACATTTTTTTCCGTTTACATAACGAGGAAATTACAAAAGAGGAAAAGAGAGAAATTTACTATTTCCCCTTTTTTTAGTCCTTGATTTATATTTTCATATTATAAAGATTTTGAAAGAGTAAAATCAAAATTCACTTCAGGTGGCTCCACGCTATGGAATCAAAGTTTAAATAAATTAATCTATTACCATATAATTAATTTCTGACCATATTAAAATAGTGTATTTTCATTCAGAACACGCAAGTATACAGATTTTCAAAACTCTTGTAAACCAAGAAGAAAATGTAAAATGGATTACAAAATTCCGTCTTTACAATCAAGTCAAGTTAAATAACAGTGTATGAAAACAAACTACAATGTACTTTTCACTGTTCTATAAATGAAGATTTTTCTTTTCTTTATCAAAGGTGTTTATCGAATTTCAAAAAAATTCAAAAAGCCTCTTACTGTATAGACTTGAGTGATGAAATATAACTTTAATCCCAGAAGGGCCTTTATTTTTCTGTGAAATACAATTGCAAAAGCAGCTATAATAAAACATGAAAACTAGCATTTTTTGACAAAAATCTATTTCTTTATATTTTCCGGAAAAAATGAATTCTACGAAAACAATTCATTGAAAAGGTTTCGTAATCCATTGCAAGAAAATTAATTATATATATTTTCATCATTTTTACTGGTTATTTTTCTTTGCGTATAATGGATTTCTAATGAAGGTAATGAAATATTAACGACTATTTTCTTCTCTAAAAATTATTAAAAGATTTTTTACATGAATACCATTTTTACAACTGGAGCAAAATAAAATACTTTTTCAAATGAATCTAATGATAGAAAAAATTTGATAATTCACTTTCAACAGTTGCTTGTCATATTTCATTTTAAGAGGAAGAATATTTAAACATGTAGTGCATCTATAAGTAATAAATTAAAATTAATTTCTTTAAGGGAGTGGAATTTAAAAAGATATTTTAAAGCACAATCTTTAATGAAATGCACTAAACGAAAATACGTTGAGAAAATTCTTTTCAAGAGCATAATGTAATTTCTCTTTGAAGACGCTTCTAATCAATGGTGATATAATTTAATCCTTTAGAAAATAAAGCACCTTCTATAAAACATGGGGATTAAAGACGGCAATTAGTTCTCAAAAAATCAAAACATTTTTTAAAAATTCTACTGCATATAATATGACTATATATTTTGCACAGTTGAAAAGAATGATTAAAAATTAACCAGCTGAAGAGTCATACCTGAAAATAGCAGGAAAACCATCTTTTAACCAATATTTATTAATGTGAATTTTTTAAGGCAATCTTACAGTTTAGTTTAATTCAAATCACTTGCATGTAATTTTAATGTGTGGAAAGATTAACATCGTTTTATGCAAGTCTTTAAAGCAAGTAAGTTTGATATCGCTTGTACAAAAACATTTTTCCCTTGAAGAGAACAACAAAAATAACCTGAAACAATGAAATCATCCATCAAATGGTATATGCAGGTTTTTAGAATTTTTAAACTGAAATTCGGTTCTAAAAGACTGTCCGTACTTCGAAGCAAATATTACGCCGAGGACCACGGTTATTACTTTTTTCCACTATTCGAAAAACATTCCTAGTAAGAAACGACGAAAATAGACAAAAATAAGGAAAAAAATTGGAGTGTTCTCATTACAACGGTCTCATGTTCTTCCACAAAAGCATGGTACTCATGATTCTTAAATCACTTTTCACTTTCAGTTATTTTTATCTGCCGTACATATCGGTTGTAATTTCGAATTTCTTGTTCTTAAACTCCGAAGGTATTAACCAAAATAGCAAAATAAGCATTTTTTAATGCATTTTAAAATACAAAGCTTTATCTGTCCAATGTTACCAGTTCGATTCGATACTCTTTCTGATTTCTGAGAATCTAGCAAATTATTTTTAATTACAAACACGTTGTCTATCACACAATAATAGCCACAAGAGATGCTCCAAATAATTTTTTGCGTAGGAAAAAACATGGTTTTCTCCCCGCTAGAAATTGTTCCATCTTTCAAGAGCCCGTGTTCGTGTCACCATAATTAATGAAGTGTCATCATTTCAAGACAGGAGCAATTATTTTTCTAAGCGCAATTACTTTGTTTCCGAAAAAGGCATTTTTTGTATTTTATATCTCCTGAAGAATGGAGGTTCTCTTTTCAAAATAAAATGTTGGCAATTTTGAAACAGATACGAAATTAATGCTAATTGAAAATATGTTCTAAAAATGTAGCAAAAAAAACTGACTGATGTTTTCTTTTGGGAGCTGATAAAGAATGCAAAAAAGAAATGTTTCTTTTTAAGAAATTGAATATATTTTTTTAAAAAATGCTCTAAGGTTTTACATATGAAAAAAGTGGACAGCGTTTTAAACAGTTTGAGACTGTGTCAATTCCTTTGCCGACAAGAAGTTGCTTGTTATTTTATGCTTTATTGATATAAATTTATGCCTTTCTCTAATATATATATATATATATATATATATATATATATATATATATATATATATATAATGAAATTTTGTTATGTGAGTGTAGAACAAATATATTAAATCAGTAGGGAATCGTTGATCCAAACAATACTTGATTCTAATTTCTTTATATTTATTTTAAAGACTGTAGATTATATTTAATACATAACGGTATTAGTAATATCTTTGAAAGCATATTCCACTGCATGACCATGATTGAAACTTACGCTCAAAAGCAGCGTGTTAACAGAAAGGAATTAAATTGTGAGAAGGAACGTTACAACATGGCAGCGAGTTTTTATAGTAGTTTCGAAAAAGGGAAAGTCCCGAACTCTACAGCCGGTAAAATCCAATCTTCTTCCAGTTAAAATGACAGTTATCTTATACTAGAGTTTAAGTAGAAATAATTTTATGAATTAAGAATTAAGAAGCGTTTTTAAAACTAGGAAACTTTAAAACATTACTTATATTTGTGTTACTTCTTTTGTATAAACTAAAACTACAAAATAGTTTCACAGGTAACATTAATAAACGCTTCCGCCTTAATGAATAAGATACATGTCTAAGAACAAAGTTTTTTAGAAACCTCTTCAAATGCAGAATTATACAGATTTTTCGTAAAGTCTTTATATATATATATATAGCCACTTTTTACAATGCCTACTAAAGTTGCTTACAGCCCCCTCTCTTAATTTCAGAACGACAACAGCTATGGTCATAAGTATGGTGTCTAGGTATAGTAAAGGGCTATGAAACTATTTTCAGAGCCACCTGGCCAATGGCGTAGCGAGGGTAAATATCGCCAGGGTTATAATATGATTTTTTCGCCACTTCCCTCTCATCATCGGTGACCTAGCTTGTGTAAATGGTGCTCGGAGCTTGGATCCGTTTTTCGCCCAGTCATCGTATTCTTCTTAAAAAAGTAACATAAACGAAATAACGCTTTATCATCGTGACCAGTGGCGTAAGTGGCTGACCTGAAATTATTGTTTTTTACCTTTGTCGTCATCGTCTTAACAAGCGCAAATAGCACCAGGAGTATGGTATTATTTTTGAGCCTCCTCATCGTCCTTTGCTTTAAAAGAGGTATGCAAGCATTAGGCTTTGATTCCATGGATCCCCTTAAAACTGTCTCCCGGGAATCTATACCCCCTTGCCCCCCATGTCGCTAGGACTGCACCTGGCAGAAAAATCCGTAGTTAAGGCTCCTATCTCGAAAGCGGTACAAGATAATGGTAAAATGTCAAACAAACAAAGTTGTTGTTGGAAAAAACTAAGTTGTAGGCGTTATCGATTTAGTATAAAAAGGCACCTTGTGTACAGTCGCGGAGTGCAGTCGAAAAAGTATCCACCCAGCATTATTCCGCCGCTAATCATTGCTTCTTTTTACAAAAGGTTCCAAATTTCAGGAGATATCATCTACTAATAGATTCCATGTCTTAAAAGTTCAAAAGGGGTCACCTACATATTTATAATTGCACTAACTTCAAAGTTTCGAAACACATATTTTTCTTAAAATATTTGGAATCTATATACACATTTATGCTGGAATACCAAGTTTCATCATCCCAGCATTTTCGGTTTCAGAATTAGAAGCAAATGAAATTTTGAGTTTCTAATGTTAAAGAAAAATTTTTGGAATTTTTATTGATATCTTGAGAAATAATGTAACTATTTAGCTAAAATTTTTTTATGTAGTATTATAAATTATTCGGTACAATTTACACTTTTACTTTTTATTTTAAAATAATTTTCAGTACATGAAATATTTTATCAAAATTGATGTTAAAAATTTTTTGAATAGCAACACTTATAAACTTTAACAGTAAGAGAGGCAAATGGCCATTTGATAAACCTATGCAAAATATCAGCATATTCGCACTAGAAATTTTGAAGTTACATTAAGTTTTCAATTTTCGCAGTAAGATGATGCACTTAAAGCGGCGTCTTTTATTTCGGAAATTTTCTCATTATTAAATAAATCATTACACCACTTTATTTTTCAAAATTAAATATAAATATTTTAACTATTTATATATATTATTAAAACGCTATAAATTAAAGTGGTGCAATATTAATCGATTTATTTTTTATGCATAAAGTTTATCAGATTGTAAAATGCCGATCATTACTTTGAAAATAACATTTGAAGTGCAAAATAATTTAGAATTCTACTACCGACATTTAAAGGCAAGAAGAGAACTTTAGTAAGTAAATGTGGAGAACTTTTATGTCGAGAACATAAAAAGTCGAGTAACTTCGAATCTATTAATGATATATTAACCAAAATTAATATCCTGGGGTAGTATTTCATTAGAAATTTATTTATAGCACAAAAAAGGGTGTTGCCATTTATAATTTTGAAATAGGGTCATTTTAAATATGTAGATGACCCCTTAAAAGAATTTCAACCTTATAATCTTTTAGTATGCGTTATTTCATGTAAAATGGTATCTTTAGTTTTGAGAAGCAATGATTAGCGGAGGAATAATGCTGGGCGACTGTACATTAATGTTAAGAACAGAAGGTTTAAAACTACAGTTATTTTTGACGCGATTTCCAGTGCTGTTGCATGATGAAACGGGTTGGAAACAGAGGAAAAACTAATTATCACAAGATAACTTTAGTTTTCGTGTTCAGACTGCTCTTCGTTAGCTATAATACACATATTGACCTTGAATTGAATATAAAGTTGTTCACTCATTAGCATATTAGGTGTCGCTCTGGCACGAAGATTAGTAAAACGTCGTCGAAAGTCCTGCAGTGTTAGCGGAGAAGTCACGTCATGCGCTGTTTCGGGTATCTCCACAGGAAAATGTTCATTAAAGACATTTATGTCCGACAGATAACATTTCCTTATTTCATCTACGTTCTGCAACGATACAGTTTCAGAAATCGTCAACAAACAAATGTGCATTTTAATTGTTCTAATCTTAGTATTAATGTCCATAAAGTGTCTTTTTGTACTAAATCGATGATGCTCTACAACTTTGTCATTGACTTTTTTCCCTGTATCGTTCCGCTTTTGTGATAGGAACGCTAATTCCAAAGTTTCCGGCCAGGTGCCGGAAATGCGTGATTTGTTCAAAAATAGAAGCTTGGATTCGCTGTAAAGAATTTGTTTTGGGGATATAAGAAAGATTCAAGCATTGCACAAATATAGGAGAAATAAACAACCTCACGATGAGAAAGTACGATTATTGATACCGTTCATTAATGTCTGGGTACATTACACATACACAGAATAATTTTTGACCATATGTTACAGATGTTATTCTTAGTCTAGTTACAAACAAATCGATTTCGATCAAATGGAAAATTATCGTTTGTTTAAATTCTTTTAGCGGAACGAAGAGAGAGGATCTTGCACACATTGCGATCTCCACTCGGCATGCCTGAATAGCGTGTTGCTGCCGTCCACGGTCTATACCCTCTGCCAAAGTCTGTCGCTGTGCCTTCATTAGTAATTAAGTCTCGTACCTGACCAAATGCCAGTTTGTACACTCTACGAGTTATATTCATACAGTGAAAACCAGTCATCGTTTGACTTCTCAAATTCTGAGAGAACTGGGACTTATTTCATAAAAGTAATCAAAAATATTAGCAAATTATCTCTTGAATAATAGTATTAGTTTGGGTTTTAGATAGATTCCTTATAAAGAGGCTACCTGTTGCAATTGTACCTGGAACCCAAATACCCCTCGCTTAAACACTGATATATGTATATGTAATAATCGCACTTAATTTTGCTTTAAATTCTAATATTATATATTTTAAAATCTTAATGTATTCTAAAATCACTTTCCTTAAACTCCAGTTTCGTTTTATTTCCCGCCCTGGAGGTATATTAAATCTCGCGTTTTGGCATATTTATTACTAAAAGAATATTTTAATCGCTTCCACGCACCAACATAAATCTCGAAATCAGCGACTTAATGGCGCCATACTTTTCCCTAAAACACTTACGTAATTTACTAAAAATAGCTAATATTCTCTTCACTTTACTCACGTGACTATATGTCAAATCCTTATCTGAGAAAATGCAGGGATTTTTTGTTTTCTTTTGACTTGAAATTTTCTTACGATCTGTATGTATATTCCGCCACTCTATGTTGAATAATAAATAAAAAATAATTCTTTATTCGGTCTTTCAATGACTACAACAACAAAAACATTATATATATATATATATATATATATATATATATATATCAAACAAACTTAGAAACACAAGACAAAAACTCAAAAACAATCAAGACACAAAGGCAAAAAATAGATAAAAACCAAAATAAAATTGAAAAATATCATAGCGAGGCACTCGTCAGGAAGAGAAGCTCGCTCATGATATTAATTTGTGCTTTTTTCTGCTAACGACAAACGAAATCTGTTAAAAAATGCCGCCACTCCCTCTAAAAGCACAAGACAATTAAAATGGAAGAATTCTTGAATAAAAGATAAATACATTTAAGAAGATTTAAAAATAATCGAAAGCAAAAAATCCGAATGCAAAAGACCTAGAATAAAATAAATAAAACAGCAGTATACAATATATATATATATATGTATAATCTTTATAAATGAAAATGGTGGGATAACGAAATTCAAACCATTTTTCTAATGGAAGTGTTTAGATATCTGCAATCCCTTGAAGCTAGAAATTTATATGATCTCTCGACAACGACAGCTTTTTAACCTCAGCATGGGATATCTCTTTTGAAAGATGTCATCAGTCATATTCCCTTCAACCTCTTTCATTTTTATAGCTTCAAATTTTATAGAATTAGAAGTGGAAATGTTATAGTAGGGAATTTTTTTTTCCTTTTATCCCTGAACAATAGGAATTTACCTTCACCTTCCGGTTTGCCACAATAACTTTTATCTTGATTTATAAACATTTCTAGAAATCCTTTAACAATATTATGAGTTTAATAATAAAGTTAATTGGTTGTATTAGGTATGGTGGTTTTATCCCACGACGCTTAAGATGACGATGCACAAACTATGTTGGAACAGCAGGTATTAGATTCATTTTTCGTGCAACTATGTGATTTAGAACTTACTACTAGCACTTTAGCATGAGCTAAAAGGACTGGAAACCCTGTTGTGTGTAAGCAATGATTATAATTTAAAACATCGAACAAAATTAAACCCCAAGTTCGAAATCGATGTGCGTGCAAATAGTCTTATCCCCAGAAGCACAAAATATTGTACAATGTTGCAATGCACGCTGTTGAAAAATTCACGTTGTTGTTTAATATTGTCCAATACCGAGTTATAGTATTCCATATTGAACAATATTACACAATATCGCGAAACTTGTACTACATGGGGTCTAAGAATGATACAAGAATATGGAGGAAAGAACTCGTCCGCGTATTTATACATTTATGCAAGACAAAATCTACTTTTTTGTACACAAAAAATTGCCCATATTTATTTTGCTTATTTTTATTGCTATACACTCTTTTTCACCAACTATCTGTATTATTATCACCGCCAACCTACAATTCATAAACGCTATTATAACTTTCACTCGGAACGAAGGCTAGAAAAATGGGAAAGTTAATTACGGATTTTCTTAGAGAAGAAATGCCCAGCCTTATCTTCTGATAAGAATCTGAACGTTTTGATGTGCCTATCTGCACCGAACGTCAGGATCACAATTCACTGCATCGGTTATGTAAGCGCGTTTTATGGATCAGAAATGAGAGTGAACCGCGAGGAAGTCTTCATTAGTAATCCTCTGCAGCAGATCGATTTGTTTAATCTTGGTGGAGGTTCACTGGGAAAGAATTCATCACATCTAGCAAAAGAGAGACAACTTACGGATGATCAGTTTACTGACATGAGCCCTGTAAGCCATTTAATGTCATGTGTTGCAATAAAAATTTGGATAGAAGAAAGGCAAAAATTGTTTTCTGTTTTCATTATTAGTGGTAGATATTTCTAAAATAATAATTATTTTCTTAATCGGCCTGGTATTATTAAAATTATTATTAAGTGATTTATGATTTTGAGTATTAATGCTGTAGATATATTAAATATATGTTTATTTGCGCTAAGTTTTTAGGGAAAAAGTTAAAAAATGAATTGTGGAAATCGAAAAAGACCAGACATGAGCATTTGAGTTTGAAGAAAGAGTAAAGATATTTTTTCTCGGATAATACTTTCCAGAGTTATATTAGGAAAAAAAATCTAAAATCATCAATACGCAACCTTCAGTGGAAAACGAAATATTCAATACTTTTAGAGCATCTTTGTTTCTGACAGCGGTGAATATTTATCACAAATACGTAAGTAAAATTCTTATAAAAAAATTTCGTGAGCAATACACTCACGATTTTTTTATAATACTTTACTATGTCTTATTACAATAATCATACACCAACTTATAATTTCTTAGAATTTTTCGAACTATTATTCGATGGAAACACTAGAGTAATGAGACAAGATGCAGATTGAAGTTAATTACGGATTTCCTCAGAGAAAAATCACCCCGCGATGTAATCGAATGAAAACATATTAATTTTGTGCGCCTATTCACACCGACCGTCAGGATCGTCTTTCACTACATCGGTGATATGAACGCTTAGTTTATTAAAGCCGAGAATGAATCGTGAACAGTCTCTTTATTAGCGATCCTGAATGGTCGATCGATTTGTTTAATCTAGTGGGCGCACATTGGGAAAGAATCTATCACCTCCAGTAAATGAGACGGAAGCTTACGGATGATCCCTTTGCTATTAGATGTCCTAGAGGGCAATTAACATCGGATGCTTAGAGTTTTGAGGAGGCACAACATAAAAAGTTAGGTACTTTCTACAGTAGGAATGGCGTTCTGGAAATTATTATTAGAGAAAGTCCGTTATAACGGCAATGCCTAGTTTCAGTGAAAATTTTCGTTTGAACGAAATTCACGTTATTCATTATAAAGTTAAATACAATAAAGAATATTAACAATACAAAATAGTCATTTTTGGTTTCTTTTAATTTTATTTAGAATTGCTTTTGTTAAAATACATATCCAAAACTAACTGCTTTAGCATGCGCATAATTGATTTGTTAATGTAACTCTACACTTTATGTAATGCAACAATTTCTAGAACTGAAGTGTTTGAAAAACCACAAATGTCGAAAATATTTAAAGCATCCCTCAAATCTTTCTGCTGAATAGCGTTCCTATTTTCTTCATTTACTTTGTCTCCCTTTGTCTTTTGCAAGTTCAACGGTGTCACCTTCTGCCTCTTCGCTCCATGGAATAATATCTTCATAAGCGTTCACATATTTTAGATCGATTGATTTATGCCTTGGAGTTTATTCGCCGTAATATTACACCCAAGAGTCTTTTCAAACCCGAATTTATTGTTTAAATACGCATTTTTTTCCTGGAAGCCAAATATGTGTATCGTTCTAGCGTACTTTTCAAGCCAATGTGTTTGTTCAGATGCACTACTCAAACCAGGAACACAGCATAATCGGGCAAGGAGGATGCATCGTGCTGATATTTAAATGCACGCAGATAATTAGCATTTTCCCATAAAGATTTTTTCAAATTATTATTTAATCTCGTTTAACATGAGTAGCAATTTTTAAAACTTCAACTGGTTTGTAATTAACGAAACGTAAGCTTTTTGATAAAAATTTTAAAAAATTCGATCATTAAATACCAATGGTAGTGTTGTTCGGCCCTCGAATTTCATGTACACTTTCATAATATAGTGAATATCGAGCGTTTTAACCTCAAGATTCCTGTTTTGTTTATTTTAAAGTCATAGAACGTTTTCCTGTAACCCTCCGATTTAAGAAATCGCAAAATCCGTTTCGATACTTTATCAAGCGCCAAGCTCAAATCAGTTCTCTCTGTAATACATAAAACATTGAATTCTGCGTTCTTGGAGTTAGTTTAATTCTTTTTATTTAAAAAAAAACTTTAAAAAATACGGTCCTTCAAACGGCTAAATTCCAAATGGAATGATTGTAATTAGCTATATCGTTGGTTAAAAATTTAACCGCCAGTGATAATCTAAATAATACGGTTAAAAACTTAACAGACAAACAAGCTTTAGAAAGTCGCCAAAAAGAGCAATACCGAACAATTATGGCAGCTTTTTCACAAAATTAGGCTCTTATTTTAAGAAAACAGTGAGAGCTACAGCAATAGGAATATGAAATTTAATATTTTCAAAGTATCCATAAGGCATAACATTAAAAAACTCTACTTTAGACATTAATTAATATCTTCAAACAGAGTGTTGAAGTTTTGAATATTTCCACTGACGAAGCATTACACCGGAAGTCGTTTGGTATGACCCAAGTTCTTACATTACCCCAAATATACAAAACAGAAAACTCGTCCATACCATAGAGAGGAGAATCCAATATCTATTTTCTACCTCTTTCCCTTGATAGATTGAACCCAAAATTTGACATATTTCTATAATTTCTGTTTGAAGACCATTGTGTTGCATTTTTGTTTATTGGTTCACGTACACTTCAATGGACGAACAATCTACTCTTTGAAAGATTAGGTCCAAAATTTGATTCACATATTGACATTCATTCCTCTGGCTTATTACGTTCCTCTGTGATCATGTTCATATACACATATGATGAGAGGCCGACAAATAGCCAATTCGTGGATGGATTTATTCAGATGTTTACAGTATAATTATAAGTTTAAGAATAAAAACATGTTCCAAATTTTATACATCTATCTCTATGCTTTTCTGTTTTATTGTGTTACCAAGCATACAGACAGATTTCCTTTTGAAACAGATTGTTCAAAATTGGAAACAACTTTAATTTTGTTATAAAAAATTAAATTTAATTCGTACGTTCCGTTCTGATTTAATCGGCTTCTCAGATAAAGAGAGAGATACTCAATTCCCCCATTTTTTTTAGACTGGTGGAGGTCTTAAACTTGGAAATTTATCAACATTTTTTTACGTCGGATTTTTTTTAAAAAATTATCATACTTCCCCTTTTAATACCTAGCATTCGAGAAGTTAAAAAGGAAAAGAGGAGAAAGAATATGATTAATAAGATCAGCGCAATTTTTAATTCGCCTTTCTCTCAGTTCTTTCTAATTTATTTCTTTTAAAATGTGAAATGCACGTTTTCTTCTTCTTTTATTATTCTGTAAATAAACATATTTTAATTAAACTTCTTAAATCATATTTTTTAAACATTCCATACATCTATTCCATTACGAAAGTCAAATAAATTCTGGAACGTTTAACAGAAAATTTCAACATTAATGAGATTTCTAATCTTCATTCCATTTTTACTTCTCATTTGTCTTCAAAATCACTTGCTCTGACTAGGAACATGCCAAAGCTACATAAACAAATATCCACAGGTTAAACTAGGAGCAAATTAAATAAAGAAAATAAGCAAAATTTCAAAGTTTGCGAAACATTCAGTTAATTAACTTGTCAAAATAGTAAACTACAGATTAAAAACAAATAGTTTTTAATTTTTAATCTTGGATTAAACGCACTGATTATCAACTTGATTGACTCTTTATAAAAGAAACAGACAAGCAGCAAATTAAACAGTTTTTATAGCTTATTTGGATATTGTTCAATGATGTAGTTCACATTTTAATTTTGTACTTCATATCATTCACGTATTGATAAAAAATTAACTTCAACTTAATAAACCCTCAGGGATAATTTAGAAACATGGTTTGTCATCTAATTTAGTTTCCGTCATTCGCTCAAAAAAAATGCTTTCTTTATTATTTCATTAAAATCTAGAAATCCAGGATGATGCGTTTATTTGAAAAATGAGCTGCATTATAATATGTAGGGCATACACCGATAAGGAGTGACAAATAAGAAAGTAATCAAAACAGATATAAAGTATTTGATTTTTCGCAGTTACTCTCATTTATCTGTTTTTATGGTTAAATTTCATTAAATTATTTCAACTGGAGAGGATAAAAGCATAACTTTTCTACTATTTTTAATTAATATGTAGAAGGATTTGATTAAATCTTATTTTTGTAAGATATAAATACGAATTCAGGGAAGTTTTAATTGTGAAAGAGTTAAAAATACAAAATAATACCAAACAACGAGTAGGAATAAGAATCTGGTGGATGATGTCATCAGAGGCCTTCATCCATGCAGATTCAGAACCAAAATAGGTTTTCTGCAGAGGAAAAAGACTTTAAGGTCTAAATTTAATTTGAATTTTCCTCTAAGGTCTGAACCCATTCCGGAGCAAATTGGAAAGAAAAAAATTAATCCAGAAAGAAGAAATTAAAAACAGTCTTTTAACATAGCTTGAGAAGAAGGGATTAAAACGTCTTTCCTCTTAAGTAGTGGAATGGAGAAAAAAAGATAGATATTCAATATTCATTTTTGTAAGACACATTTTCCCAAAATCTATTGCGAAGAATTCTAAATAACCCGAAGAGATTTGACTCACTACTAACCAATTGTATTCGCTGAATTTAATTATAAGGAATCAGTATAATTTATTAAATCGAGATGCTCGAAGCAGATCTTTGACGGCAATTTATCTTGAACGTCAATTTTTACTTTCCCGTATACGAAGTATATATATAGCTGTAAACGTCAAAAAATTATATCTGAAATTTGTTAAATCTTCTGGTTTTAGAACTACCAGACCCTGAAAAAACATTTTTCTATCATGTATCCGCAGGTAGTTGTTCTTCTGTTGTTAAGCCTAGAGTATCCGTAAATGTGTGGCTGAAACGTCTTCCGGAAAAAAGTTTTAATGTAAATGTCGCATGCATACGGTTTCTCTTTTGTAGGCGTTCGTAAATGTGCCTGTAAATGATGATTCTGAGAATAAACTTTATAAACCAAGAAGAAATTCTGACCTGCCGAAGCATGCGGAATTTAGTCTAGGGTATAGTGAATCAAGACCGATAGTTCCAGTCTTGTAGGGGGACTGCTTCTGTCCATCGCCAATGTAAATTTTTGTATATAATTTGACTTGCAATTCCGTATGTATTAATTAATTGTTTCTATCCATTTCTCTCTTTTATTACTTTTCTTATAATTCCTCTGGTATTCATGACTTTTTTTTAACTTGGACTGAGAACAACTGCCCAGTTTCGTAGAGGGACCGCAACCGCAATACATCAATGTTCACACCTGTTTACTTTTGTTTTTTAAGTGTGTTCAGTTTTATATTTTATTCTAAATGTTCTCTCTTTATGTATTTTGTTATATCTAATTTGTTATATTCTTTTATTATACAGCCTCTGTCTCATAATAATAGTAGTAGCTGATGAATTTAATTTGTTCCATAATAATAGTATCAAAAATGTAGTACGCAACATTTATAGAGTGAAAACATTTTATAAAAATATATAATACTTTCGGAGATATCTTCAGAAGTTCCTAAAATTCATTTAACATTTGGAACGCCATTTTTAAAAACCCTATAATTCTCAAAATTTTAAAAAACACACTATACTTTGTTGGAGGGGGAGGGGCTAATTTTATGACGGTGAGTCGATTCAGCGGAAAAAAATGCTATCCGAAATGAAAATATTTCGAAATATCTGTTGATTATCTATGTTAATCAAGTCGTTTAATCAGTAAGTGAATTCGAATAAATCTGGCCCCTCGAAACATTTTCATCGACATCAGTTTTGTGCAGATCCGATAATAACTCCGCGAGTTATAACGACTGTCCTATCCAAAAAGTTGCGGACTGTACCTCATAAGTTGCAACGATAATCAGCGCATTTTTTGCTCCTATGTAATTGTTTCTATAAATAAATAAAAAAAAATTAAAATAAAATAATGATAGACCAATCAAGCCTAAAACTTTATGATAACAGGAAGTTTCGTAAAAGAGGTTCAATTCTTTAGATTTTGCATTTTTCCATATCTTGGTGGTTTGGTGAACATGAGTTTATAGTTAGATTAGCTCCGTTAACGAGTTTATCCTTTTCATCTGTATAAAAGTAGGGCTGAAAGTAGCACTCATATCCTCAGTGAATGTTAGAACTCCGGATATGGAAATCGAATTCAACAACGCCTTCTTTGTATTCGGACGACATATTTTGGATAGTAGTACGCCATCAGAAATCATTAGTATTTTTGTGCAATAACGAGCTTTTTATTACAAGTACAGTTTTCCTTAATTTCTTCCTTGACGCTTCTTTCCTCAATTTATAATATTTGTTACTAACTACATTTATTGCAAACATTTAGTTATCCAAATGCAAAAACTCGTATTTCTGGAAAACAGCACTTGTTGAGTTCGTTTTTTGTATCCACAATGCGCCCAATATTTATATTTTTTACCACTTTCGTATCCAAGTCAACCAATTTATAATCTCAAAGCTCAAAAAGGGATTCGACGCATTCTTGAGATTAACACCATGAACGAAGATGTATTAGTCTTCGAGAAAATGCGTTTCAATGGCAGGGGCTATTTAGCATATTGTTTCGAATACTGGGGTCTCATAGCAAAATTGATAAATACGAAAAAAATCATGATACCCCTTGTTCTAGTGCAAGCATTTTCACCCGATATTACATATTCTTGAATGCCATTTTCTTTTTTTGTATTTTCCCACCTATATGGAGCTGGCTTGGAAGAGTAGAATTTCTAAATTTGCATGGTTTGTTTTTGTCGTGTATCATTTTTACCCATTTCAATACTATTTTATCAGTCTTGTCAAATGTTAAGTACTTAATTCGTGTCACTTCTCCTTGAACACTTTCAAAGGATTTAGTAACCCAATTACGATTTTTTTTAAATGTTGACCACTTTCATACTAAAGTCCAGCAATTTATAAGAATTCGGTTTACGTCATAAATGAAGTTGTATTCTCTTCGAGGAAAGGAGAATTAATGACAGGCTGTGCAACACTTATTGTTTTGAATTCTGGGAACTTGTAACAAAACTAATGAATCCGATAATACCCGTTCTTTGAATGGCATTTTCCTTTCCATGTATTCAGATCTTTAAGAAGTCTCGGAAGTGCGATTGGATTTGGCTTGAAAGTGTGAAATTTGCAGCATGTTGTGTTGCTTTATGCTTAATGAGCGGCCCTGTTACGAGCATGTTCTTCTCGTGCATTATTTTTACTCTTTTCAATAAAATTTCTTTAATTTTGTCAAATTTTAAGGATTTAAATCGTTTTCCTTCTCCTCGAACACTCCCAAAGATTTTAGTAACTGAATTACGATTTTTCAATTTTTTGATAACTTAATTTTAGAAATTTAATAAATTTTTGCAACATCTTTATTTTTCATCGAATTTTCTACGCATACCGAACCGATGCACCAAATTATCTAGCAGCAGATGCTAACAAGACTGATATCCAGAAAAACTGTGTGCACAAGTCAATGGTGGTATCTAGCCTATCTTGATGAATTCAGTTTTTCTTTGTAAAGCGACTCAAGAAGATTGCTGGTCTCGTGCATGATAGAACCCCGCTATTATCCGAATCCGAAGCGAAAGATTCAATGAGTCCAAAGTATGTTTGAGCGAAAATATAAATAATAGAAACGACAATGTTCATTCAATTGTTTGTCCTTACGTAGGTGCAGTTGGCGACTTTTTCATTGTGCAAGGAGAGATGCTAAGACACAAGGAGGTGGCTTAATGGAGAATTAACTTCAAGAATAGAATTTAATGCGTGTGGGTTGGCCAGCACATACTCCGAATTTGAACATTACTGAATGTGTTTGGAATGCGCTGGAAGATGTATAACAGCATTTCACTTGCCTCATGCTACGCTTCAGTGTCTTTTGACAGGCTTGCTACAGAAATGATCATTGCTCACAACTGCGATAAAAGCACCACCATTCTGGGTATGAAACATCGTTTTCATGCCTTCATATTAGTTGCAAGTGATCGCACTCAGTATTTTTAATCTAATTACACATTCAAGTCAAAATCTTCTTTTCTTTAATTCTATGATTTTTCAAAAAATCAAGTAAGCCGGGGTTTTTTCCTCATTTATGAAGATTTTTTAATTAAGTTTTTTGCTCAATTTCATTCAATTTTAACAAATAGAAATATCAGATTCTTGTGATAATCGTCTGAAGTATATTCACATACAAAATCTAAACTTTTTCCCTTGTGTCAGAAGTACTCTAAAGTCACTTTCTTAGCACTTGGGTATTTGGATGACGAATGCTGTATTCAGAATACTTTAAAGTAATATACCATTGGCTTTAAAACATTTTCTAATTTTAGTAGAAATAATAAGTTTTGGAAAAGTAATGGCTATAGCTTGAATTAAAATCATTATATTAGGAATCAAATAATATGCGGGAATCAATGTTAATGATACAAATTTGCCGAAAAGAATAGGTGCGAACGAATTTATTTTAGTTAGATTAATATCCAATATGAAGCTGAATTATGGCCATTTCGAGACAGATACATTCTGAACCACTATCAAAAGACATCTCACTTCCTTCTCTTCCTCTTCTGTCTAAATTTCCACGCCACACAAATAGTGAGAAAGGCGACAATACACTATATCATCAAAAGTATCCGGACACTTTCATATATTTTCATTTTTTAGAACTTCTCCGGAAAGGCTGTACCAACTGCCCTTGAACTTCGACCATGTAAAAATAGACTGTAACACACTTTTAAGAGTGAAAATTCCGTCACGAAGGCAATTAGGGGACCGACCAGAAATTGATGAGAAGAAAAAAATCTACGCTCACCCCATTCCACAGAAAACTGATAATGATTTACAAATTTCATCAATGGTTTTGCTTAATATGAACATTTCTTGCATGCATTTTCGTAAAAATAGCAAAAATATTCTGGAACATTATGAATAAAAATTGTAGAGTACTATTAGTACTACTTACTAAAGCAGTTCGAACTAATAATCTGTCTCCAATTTTTTACGATTATTTTGGCAGGGATATTGATGACCTGCTAGTTTAAAAATGTTATCTTTATTTTCATGCACTTGCTCGTATACGAAGTATGCGACGTATTATAATCAACAAAAATTTGATCAACTTATTTTGGTGAATATCAAAAATTTAGACATCCCTGAGTCCAAAGAAAAGGAAAGTGTTTTTGTATTTTTGTCTGTCTGTCTGTCGGTTCAACCGGTATAGTTGTCGTAATGGCATCAGGAACGGGGACATGGGGTGGTGTTCTGTTCTGTCTGTCTGTCGGTCTTCACAAGAAGCCTGTCAGTGGTGTTATATGTCTTCGTATGTGAACAGAAAGCACGGATTGAGCCAGAAGAATGAAATTCGATATGTGATTTAACACCAAAATTAATTAAAGATTTCCAGCAAATTTAGGATAAAATCTGTAAAAGGGAAGACGAAATTGTCAAAAATGCACTAACTATATGACGAATCTAAACAGAATACGCACTGTATTGTGGGAATTGATAGCAGTGCCTTTTCACTAGCTGTAAACATCGATCCTTTGTCCAAACCACATCATGTTGCCGCATACTTGTAAAATTATTTGAAAAATGTATTTATTATGTACGTGAAATATTGTATAGTTTTAAAGTATGTCATCCAATTTTTATCAAAATATCGTACAGCTGAACGATTTTATTTCTATACTCCAAACACGTTTTCCACCCTTTTCATAAACTTTTCGATTCAGATGCTAATTTCTTTTCATGCGAATACCAACGACAGTTAATAAACTGGTCGACAAAGCACTCAGTTGTTGACAAAACGCCTGGAAATGAATTCACCATTTCTTCTTTGTTCAGCAATTTTTTAAAGTTTTCAGTTCTTCTGTAAATCCTCTGTGAAGTCCATCGAATTATTGAAAAGTCCTCTTAACGTTAATGGAAATAAACGTATTCTGAGCGGATTGCGTGAATCGAGAGTTGCATTGGATCTATTTAATGGGAAACAAATCACACTCTCCATTCATCCCCAGATGTATTGAAAAAAATTAGGTACCTGGTCTATGTAGAATAACTGAAAACCTATTCCGTAAGTGTTTTTTTATAAATAAGAAAAGAGTAACATAACAGACTAACAGTGAGAGTTTATTTTCCATTATTGAATTCTTCCTAAGGTTTCTTTTGCAGTTTGTTGTTCATAAAGAAAATGCTTTATGTTGAAATGAACAGATGGAGAAAGGTAAAATTTCTCTGGAGAGTGTCATAATTCATTTTCTAAGAGGCACGCCTAAAATAATGATTTTCGTGTTTCGGACTGGAAGTTAGAACACGTCTGGGGAGTCTTTACGGTTGAAAACAATTGTGGGCAGTGTGTTGTAACGCTTAAAAGCCATTTCCATAATTGCTTTCACCTGGAAAGGCAGGAATGAAAAGAACACCAAAAATAGCAAAGGATGTGTTGTTTTTAAAAAAATCAACAAGAAAAACAGATTGAATTGAGAAGCTTCTCTTTTCTTTAAAAGGAAATCCAATAGTTAAGAAAGTGGAGAATAAGTTAAAATTGTTCCTAAGCAATATACAGTATACTCTCTATTATCCGTGCGCGGATTATACGGTTTACGGATTATCCGTGCTCATTCCGGACTCACAAAAAAAATTTAAAGAGAAACATTTTCACGCTTATCATGCATGTAAAATCGATGTTGATGTTCGATTGAGAGATTCATTCCATGAAACTAGTGAGCCGTGACGGCGGAGGCTAAAGAATAGATTTTTTTTCCTTCTTCCACGTGAAATCTCTACAGGTTCAACCGTTAATTTCCAGAGAAACGAATCATCCACTTCCTGCTAGCTCATTCTCTTACGAACACGATTCTGCCTGACACGTCATTCTTTCACTTTCGCACGTATTCCTTTAGTTTTTGCGTATTGTTTATCGTCAGTTAGTAGCGTGAGATTTTTTACTGGTAAAAATGAGTGGTGTGGAACGAAAACGAAGCGTTTTAAATGTTAAACAAAAATTAGAAATCCTTCAAAAACTTGATAATTTAGAATCAGCTAGTACTGATGCAGAAGATGCACAAAATGAAGGAAATACAATTTCTCATTCTACTGCTCTACAATCCGTGGAAACTTTCTTAGATTATATGGGACAAAAAGGATTTGATTACGGTGAGATTACTGCGGTTCGTAAAATATGTGTCGATAAACGACAAGAGATGAACAAACAGCAGAAGATACGTATAACAGATTTTTTAAAGCAGTAAATGTTAAAAGGAAAATTCCTAGTTTGATATTATACAGCATGCAAATGTAAGTAATTTTTATGTTTTTGCATTCATGTTGATTTTTTCTTTAATAAAAAGGAATTTTCGGATTATCCGTGTTTTTCTATTGTCCGTGCGATCCCTCCCGGTGATTAACCCGGATAATCGAGAGTGCACTGTAATTTCAAAAATGGAAAGGTATCAAAATACACTTATGAAAAATAAATGTAAGAGTGTGATTTCTGCGTTTTTCCCCGCAGCAGTTTAAACTAAATGCTAAGAAAATTGTAATCACCGAAAAATCTTTCAAGTTAAAAATTTGAACTATGGGAAATTCTCAATGCGCCCACTTCAGCATAATTGTGCTAGAATTGCAAAAATGTAATAAGTCTTATTGAATAATTACAAAGAAGAACTCTTTTTATTCACCATAAGAAACATTCTGTTAGATAAGATACTTTTCCTGCAGTCAAGCTTGTAAAATTTTTGAATTGATTTGCACTTGCCTTAGTTGAAATAGCTATTATCATTGAAGACGAATATCTCAAGCTAACAGTTTTATGAAAACCATGAATCTCTCAAAAAATCTGTATTCAAAACTATACTTCATTAAAATAGTTAAAAATATCTTCTGTCAGCTCGTGAAACATAAATTACAATAAACATGCTCACTTAAATTTATCACTATATTCAGAATACGAAACAGAAACTCAAGCCCTTTCTTTTTAGTAGATACTTCCATACATAAATATTCGTAATGCTCCATTAATTTTAAGGATTAGTCCTCCAAAGACACACACACTCATCTTCCAGATCAAACATCCTATGCATCATTACATAAAGATTATTCTTTTTCTCTCAAACTGATTGGAAGCTCTCATATTCTCAGAACTGTAACTAAGACCCCATATCTGTTTAATATTAATCTTAGGAAATGAATAAAGGATCTAAGGTTTCCTCTTTCTTGATTTTTGATTTATGGGACAAAGGGATCTTATAATATCTTTTCTTAGTGTATTTTGGTAAGTAGAGAGTCGGTTTTGTTTCATTTTGTTACAGGCAATAAATTATTGACAGGGAAATTGGTTTAATGAGTTTGAATTCTGAAAAATGAATGAAATTGTGAGTTACATTTTTGAAACTTGTGACGCTTCATATATGCACCGTTTAGGAGGAGTTCTTGTCACCGACAGAACGCCGCCCCATGACCCCGTGCCTGTTGCCATTACGGCAACCGCACCGGTTGAATGGACATGGGACATCTCTTGTCACCGACAGACAGACAGACACATGCATTTTCTGTTTTATATTATAGATTACTAGTATATGTAAACTGTGGTGTTACATTCTGCCGAATCATCATCCCCCTTTACTCCATTGTCTTAGTGGTACAACTTTTGCTCCACCTTAACAATAGAACTTGTTATGACGAATTCACTTCAAAGATGATATCCGAGATCTTTGTTTATAACTATTCATTCACTCAAAAATGTTATAGAAAGAAAAACTCCAATAAACTACGTTGGTTTCGGTTTCAATCTGGCAAAATTTCTCCTCGAGTGGTAAATTAAAATTTTGTGCTTTCCTTTATGGAATGTCATGACAGAACGCCGCCCCATGTCCCCGTGCCTGATACTATTACAGCACCAGTACCGGTTAGATGGACATGGGACAAGAATGTCACGACAAAGGCTTTTAGTATTTTTTGCTTCAAAGCTCTGGTATTAGCCTAATATATTTTACTTGAAAGTTCATTAGAAAGATGAGTTTGCTCCGATTCGGAATAAGTTTGGAGATTTTTGCTGATGCCCGTTATTTAGGGTTTGTAGTGGCTTGCTCGACCTTCGTACAGCAACTTTCTGTCAAATTTTATATCCTTTGTTCCAGTATTATAAAGTGTCCTGAATTGATTTTTAATAACTTACAAGGAAATATTTTATAATAAAAAAGCTGAAGAAACGGAGTAAGTACATTTTATTTTAATTTGCTCGGGGAGATTTAGCCATCCAAAATTAACGTACAAGGCGAACCGCCCATTTTGCCCTAAATGCCTAAGAAAAAGCAAAACTGTTTTTATAAACGCGATTTTATAAGTCAGCTGAAAAGAAGTAAATATTTTTTTTAACAAAAATGGGTACGAATAAAAGAAATAAGGGAAGGCAAATCAGGGATTTAAAGAATACGATAAAGAAATTGAGTTACTTTAAAAATCATTATAAAGAAAATTTCTAAGCATGTACTATATTATGAATGCAAATTAAAATTCATGTTTTCTGAGTGTATTTTTAAATTTCATTTTTTTCTTGTAAATAAAACTTCTTCGGAGTGCTGAATAATGTTTAAAACGTATTATCGGCTGATTTCATGATTTATTAGGAGAAAAAAATATATTTAAAAAAAATATCACAAATGTTTATTAACGCTTATGAATTCCATAATAGCTGGCTGGAGTATAATTTCATCAATTACAGGAGTTTATGTGGACAATATTACTTTTTTTGTCTTGAAAGTATTTAAATAAACTTCATTTAAATATAAAGTTGTCTGAATCGTCTTTGGCGAGTGTTCTGGATATGTTACTGAAATTTAATACTCTTTATAAAGGTCTATCTATTTTTGGATTTGAGCCATAGCCTTAGAATTATTTTCTTTAACAATATCCTGCTTAAATATCTAGTGCCTTTTTCGAGGTGTATAGCGAAGTGCAACAACACGACTCGTAACACAGATGTCTCAGCGCTTGTCTTAGACAGATTTATTTTGTCCCAAAGAAATGGTGGAAGAGCGGAGAGAGCATACATATCCTAGAGAGAGAAATAAATGAATATTTCTTCCCGAGTTGCTGGCCCAAGTGTCGCCTAGCCGATAAGCGTGGGCGTTTGCTTCGGTTCATTTGGAACATCTGTGACAACTAACCCTCCCCAACAGATTTTCAAGCACTTCGAAAAGAGAAATAATGTCCATCTGTCTCAGGGTTTCTAATTGGTTCTTGGGTTTTCGGACGCTCTCGAAATTAGAAGTCTGTTTTTGTTTCGAAGCGAGTATGATACTCTACCCATCTGAGACATCGGAGTAATTTGCGATGCCACCTACGTTGCAAATGTGCTTGAGTTACGGAGAGTCATTTCAAGGTCGACGAGTTTATTTATACTCGTTTCTTTTCCATTTAGGGAGTATTTCTTATAGATGGAGAGAAATTCGTTACAAATAATCGAAATTCTATTGGGAATGTGGAAATAATGTGTTTTCTATGATGAATGATATGTTAGTAGGGACACAACGATAGCGAGCTTAGTTTGAGCCTGGGGGAGAGGCGGTTGGCATATAGTAATTGCGCAAATATAGCATCACAACATTTTTTTAGTGCATACATTTTACAACAAATTAATTTAATTTTACGCATAATATTTGAATCCATCAAGTCAATTTAACTCAATTTGCCCATGTGAAGCCCTGTTCCTTCCACAGTTTCATTCTCTTCGTATTACAATGCGCTATCAACATGCGCACCGTGTTTAAGCTACGGACTTTTACTGATCTGTGGCACTCTTGATCAAACAGCTCCATTACAACTGTTATTTGCGTTCCCTTTTCAAGGAGAAAAATATCTCCGTTTTCTGATTTTTTAAAAAAATCAAACAAGGATTAAAAATGTAAGACAAATGAATGGTATTATAGGTGTTATCATAAAAGAGCTGTTTATTATATAAACAAAGGTGGACGATAACAAGGATGACTTTTTGAAATTTTCACATTTTCTTTTAGATTTATTAACTTTTGTAATAAAACAACTTTTTAAGCATTCTGTAAACGTTTCTATGTGCAGTAGTGCTACACAGAAGCTCGCAACCTGAGGGGATTCAACTTCTTTCAGAATATAAATAAATGTATTCACATGAGAAAACATTGCAGCAAAACTATAGACATATATCAATTATAGATATAATAAACGCATTTTTTCTGAGATGCACTATTAATTTAAACCACCCAATTTTCCTTTGCAAATAAATTTCCGAATACCACTCATAGATTTATTGTTCATTCGAACTGATATCTGTTTCTTGAAATATCTCATTCTGAATGAGAAAGCTCACTATTTTCAATGAATAGAAGAATGCTAATGCAATGATACTCGTCTCCACATAAAACTTTCATTCATCTGCATTTGTAGACAAAAGATATTAATAAATCTTTACTTTCAATAATAAAGTAAGAGCGAGATTTGAAGAAACCTCTTTTGGTCATAAATTTCTCTTTCAATGGTGGACTCACAAAGGAATGGGAAATAATATCATTCGCAGTTACATTGATCTGCCTTCTCTCGTTAGTTTCTTTAAAATTCAACCCAAAATATTCCTTTTGTTTGAGATTTTTTCCAGTATTGTCGGATAAATAAACTCAAAAATCAGACGATATTTAGGCGATCTTTGTTGAAATATGAAGGCAACTGAAAATAAGTTTCGGCTTAGATTATTGCTTTCAAATGATCTGTTTCCGAGATGAATATATTAAGAAGTGAATGCAATATCCGTTATTAATATCTTCAAGATTATTTATCATTCTGTAGATGTAAGAACTGATGTGCAGTATAATAAGAATTGTAACAGAGATGCATTATTTTTATGTCTTGGAATCAGAATAAGTAATTTATCACACTGATTTTCGGTAAAAATAGCACTTTATCTTAGATTTTTCTTTCGCGATAGCGTTTAAATTCAAGAACATGATATTATTTTCAATTTTCTGAACTTTTATCTATTTGCATTATCATCTGAAATCTTAAGTTCAATTTAAGTAGTAGTTTGAAGGAAGGAACAAGATCCCCTGTAAAACGCACACACCAAGTACAGAACGTGCCGTGGCATTTAGATACACCTTGAGAGTCTGTAGAAAAGAGCTAAATCACTAAGTAAGCCGCTGATGCAGGGAATCTCGTGTAAAATTTTGATTTACAAAATGAATAAGGAAAACTGGAAGTTTTCGTTTATTTTCCTGCAAAAACAATTTTTTATTCGTTCCTTTCTTCAAACTGCCGATTCAGTTCTGATTCTAGTAACAAATCGTCGCTTACCAAGCAACACGTTTAGCAACAGATTCGGTATCGTTTAGCAACAGATTCGGAAACCCTCTGTGCTTTTGCGCATGCGCCGGGCGGAGTTATTTTCATCAAAATGGGGAAAAATGAAGAATGAAAGGGTGATGTTTACATTTTACTGAGCGTGATCGAACAAAGAACTCCAGAAATGCGCTCAAATGACTCATTGCCTGACATCTCTCTCCGGTGTAAAATCGCCCAAAAGTGGTAGTTTCAGAATCCGTTGCTGAACAGTATCTAAATTTTTTTGATATTTCAAAGAGGGAGAAAATGCTCATTTTTTCCCCACCAACAACGGATATTTCTGGGGGTTTTTTTCACATGTCGTAGAAACATGCGGTCTTATGTTTATATCAGATGTGGAAATAATTCAGAAATCTATGTTGTTGATTCCGAAAAATTGAGTATTTTCTTACTTGTTGAAATTGCTTTGCAAAATGCAAACTACTCTAAACTTTTGCATAACAGGCTACCTATCAAGCAATAATTGATTTTGCAAAGATGTGAAATTGAAATATTTTGTTCTAATATTTAGTTGAATGATGTATTCTGTAAGTGAAACACCATTTGTAAACAAGCCTATTCAAAAGATAAAATAAAAACATGAAAATTTATTTAAATTACATTCAAAATATGGTAGCACAGCAAAAAGCATGACACTAAATTTCGTGATTTCAAATAAAATTAAATTTTAACTTCTAATAGCTATTAAAGCGTCTCATATAATTAGTTTTTTGTGCCAGGTCCATTTTTTACTTCATGTGCATTCGAAAATCTCATTATGTTTCAGATAAACAAAAAATTGGGGAACCATTAAACTGATAATAATATTCCTAAAGATCATTTTATCTCGGTCTCAGTGACCTTGCTACTTAAACCCAGGCATTGAGATAAGGCTGCGTGCTGCCTACCAAACCAGACAATAACGGGTTTTTTTTCAACTCATGCTAAATACGATCCATCATCGAGCAGTAACCATTAACCTTTGTATTCTGCGCCTATGTCATCTCAAAATATCGCTTTAAAACGAGGATACTTAAGAAGAACCAAGAAATTTATCTCCCTGCAATTAAAATAATAGCTATACCTCGTAGGGTTGCCTGCTCTTTCCATCCTTTGTAGAAACAAATCTCGAATCATATGGAGCGACACAATAGGACAGAAAAGTTAAGCTACCTAAACTATTATTAGTGGAGAGACAGATAGATTGCAGGAATTGAAATTACAATGATGGAAAAGTAGGGCATTTATACTAGCGCATTTGCAGAAGAATAAAAGTTTATTAGTTAAACGTAAATGCCACCCAGAATTGAAATATAAACGTTTTAACTAGGTTTGATGAAGTATTTCGTTATACTCAGTTAACAGATGAATTTTTCCGTTATTCAACCGCCATTCCTGGGATGGCAAAATGATTCATAATACTCGAAAGTTAAAAACCAATGGAAATGCTAACTTATTTCGTCACGGAAATTTTTAAAAGTAATGTGTGGAAAAATAATATCCCTATTGTAGAATGCGTTCAAAAAAGAGTTAATTCCCAGATTAAGATGTCTTTCAATGACCAGAAAACTAGTACTGATCTTTATCTTTCCTAATCATGCAGTTCTATGCACCTCTCTTGCCATGTGGTGTGAAAAGTAAAAGAAACAGAAAAACTTCAGAACCTACTACTACCTAGATTAATTCACAAAGATTTCTTTTTTATTACGTGTTTCGCTTTTATTGAAATATTTTAAACGATTTCTGTTTTAGAACTTCAAGCTAAAATTTTTCAACTGATTTCGAAGTAGTGAATTCTATACTTAAATGCCTAAACAACGAAAAGAACATCTATTTTCGAGAATTTTTTAGTTTTGATTCATCGCCAATTTTAAATTCCATCATCGACAACATTTCAGCGAATAATATTTTTAAAGGAAATATGAAACATTTATATTTGAAATTCTTCTTAGAACTCGAAATTCGAATCCCCGAACAATCCGCCATCTGATTCATACTTAATCTAAGAATCACATTTCAGCCGCTTCAGAAACTTCCTCTCTTTTAGATGACATTCCTCTTTTTTTTTTTTTTTGAAGCCCTTCTTCGCCCTGGCAGGAAGATAATTTCGAACGCAATTCAGACAAGAAAAATATTCCATTTTCCCTCTTTTGCTTTCCCAGATCCTGGCACTTTTCCTTGAGAAAAGCCGCTTACACAACTAGCTGGTTGGCTGGGAATATTGTCTATGTTTCATTTCATTTATATATATTCTGCATAATTTGATATTCACGGTGTTGACGCCTACGCGTCCTTCCATTCGCCGCTGAGTTTCGCGCCATTTGAGGGTGCAGAGTTTAATGAACTTTAGCTGTCCAATATCGTGACCTTGGGAGTGCGAAGTTGACTGGAGTTCATTCTCGTTCGGATCACCTAAGCGTAACAGACCCTTGTGTCGTATTCCCCCTTGGGAATGAGAATCGTCTCTCCATTAATGTTACTACTTAAGAATTTATTTAAATTGTGCCTTGATCGTTCATGTTTTTGTTCACAATAAATTTATTTAATTAACAGTCCACTGCTCTTATTTACCCTCTGATCTATCCTCCACACGGTTTACTCAATAAATAATTATTAAACATTGAAGTCTGATAGATATTTCAGCTGTATTAATTTAGTAGCTTTACAGTTGGTCTGTTTATCGTGTTCATGAAGTTCCGTAATAGAGTCAAGTCACATGATGAAATGACTGAAAATTAGGGTGACGCATAACATAACGAACATAACGGTGTAAGGTTTCTAAGATACAACGAGATAAATGTTTATCAAAATTTGCAGTTTTTTATTGAGTAAGCCGTAAGACCAAATTGCGTATAAACGATTTAAATGAAATTTTTTGCAACCAGTAATACCGTCGAGCCAGATGGTACCCAAAGGAGGCTAGCGTTTCAATATCATTGAGGTATTTGTAGTTAAGGTAAAAGTAACAAACTGCATGTAGACTTTATTTTGATGTACTAGTTTTTATAATGTATTTACTGCACGAACTCCAACTCTATTCTTTCATTTTCAGCATCATGTACTTTTCAATAACAACTAATTATAATTATGAACGAGTACTATGAAGGTTTTTCTTGCTATGCACCCCGATTTCCAGCTAGCACGAACATGTGGCATTTATTTGTTTCCCCTGCAGTCTTGTAGGTTCCAGTAACCATCTAACAAACTTAACATAATTAATTTAACATAATTAAGATACTTAACATAACATAACTTCATGCTGATTCATGATAAAAAGACGTGAAGATTAAAAGAGTTCATGAATCAATAGTTATTATCTGAATATCTGAAGCATTAAAAATTTGGGAAATTTTCCAAACCATCCTTTAACATGTTGATATTTTGAAGTTGGTATTCTTTCTGCAAATTGCGTTATCGAAAAATTCGTAAGAATAGAATGAAACAGCTGGTTATATTTTACATGCTTAATTAGTGAACGTATTAACGATCGCTATTTGGATGACGTCTCCTGCTCTATTAGCTTTATTGAACGATTGCTTATTAGATATATTTATGTCATTGTGTTTGCCTTACAAAGTTCTCAGAAAATCCCATTTTTATGCTTTTCTCTTTATTTAGATATTTCTCGAAAGATTTTTGGATTTTATTTAAACTGATGTTGCTCAGGCAGACATCATTGTGTAATCGGTTAGTGCGAGAATCTATTTCTTAACACAATAATGTATTTAGGCTGACATTCATTGTATAAATTAGTGTATTTGCATGTAAAGTCAAACCAAAATATAATCAAGATACAATATTTTGGACTAGAGGCTCAAATTCCCAATTTGGTTTTGCAATTAGGAAATAGAACTTTTAAAATTTCCAGACATGAATATTAGAGGAGAATTTATGTCTTACTTTATCTCCTCTGCGAATCTAATTTAAAATCTCATACTCAGCTAGCAACACGTAACAGTCCAGGTCAGTTGAAAAGAAATCCGAACGAAGAGCATTCCAGAGCAAATGGGAACCGCCAGTTCTTCCTGCACATTCGAGTGTACAAGACCTGTGTTGCTGCCTGGAACAAAATCCGAAGCCGGGCGTGGCTGTATTTGCCTATGCGATGACTTTGTAACTGCTTAACTTAAGCCTAACGGCTCTTAACTCTCTGTCACTAATATCTTTTTTTTAGTCTTAACACCAATTGCTAACAGTAAATGATTTCCTATCAAAACCCTTTTGTAAACTGTAAATATCTTTCTTATGTAAATATAACTTTTTTATTAATAAATTGTGTTTGTTTTAACATTAAGCCTTTCCATTTTAGTTTTCATACCCCTAGCATACTGCAGAACCTTTAACCCCTCATTTCTACATGAATAATTTAAATTTGTTTCATGGAAATTTTTTTCCTCAAAAGATGAAAAATAGTTTGCAAAACTGTATGAAGTATTCGGATAGTCTATGAATTTACTAGAACGCCATTTATCACGTTTTATTCATTTTCACATAAATTCTCTTAGAAATTTGTTCAAATGCTCTTATCTCAAACTTTCATCCTGAATTTATTCTATTTAAATAATATAAAGGAAGTAACTGTCTTCCAAATATTTTCCGATTTTGAAAAAAGGAACTTTTTTTTTCTTTCCTCTCTTCTAATACATCATCCGCAACAAATGACGCATGTGGAGCTTGAGGGATTGAATTTACTTTTGAGAACTTTCCAACCCCTCCGATGTTACGCGTGGTTGATCATTTGCCCATCTCCAGACATCGGATGATCGGTATCTTGATGGATGACCACTGGCCACTTCCACTTAGATCGCGGTCATCAATCTACGTTTCCTAGGGTGATGAAATACTTTCCACACCCACCTCCAATTACACTTATCTCTGATGGCTACTGTGGGGCAGAACTGATATCCTTCCACCGCATGTTGATAAGAAATTGGACACCGAACTTAAGATATGTAAAAGAAATTGATGTGTAAACAGTACAGCCAAAAAAAGTACTGGGCGTAAATAAATTATAGAACAAAAAGAAGTTATACTGAATGGTTAATGAATGTTAATTAAACTATTGAGGGATGACCACTGGCCACTTCCACTTAGATCGAGGTCATCAATCTACGTTTCCCAGGGTGATGAAATACTTTTCACACCCACCTCCAATTACACTTATCCATGACGGCGGCTGATGGCTATTGTGGGGCAGAACTGATATCCTTCCTCCGCATGTTGATAAGAAACTGGACACCGAACTTAAGAATTGTAAAAGAAGTTGGTGTACAAACAGTACAGCCAAAAAAGTACTGGCGTAAATAAATTTAGAACAAAATTTAATGTGTCATTATTGCGGGCTTCTTTCGTTTTCAAACTCTTATTTAACTCGTTTAGTTTCATGTCTGTGAAGGTGGAATTTCGTAACCGATCTCACTCTCTTCCTGTTGTATTAGAGATCTGAAAGTTCTTACACTTGTTTTGGATTAAATTACACTATTTTAATGTTTTCAGGCATTAAACATCTGTTAATCGATTGACTTAATTAAATTTGGATTCCACATCAGTGAATGCCACTTGATAGGAATTTGATACCAAATTGTTTTCAAAATTCTGCTGTATCTCTAATTATGAATCAAATATTAAAGACTAAAACATAGAAAATAAATGATATTAAAAGACAGTATCTGCTTCTTAGTATACTAATAAAAGTGTATTTTTAAAATTGATTTTATTATATACACATTGGAATGAATTTCATATAACAAAGCTTATATTTAATTAAGAATTTTAACACCTCATTACATTTAGCGTAGTAAAAGTTTAGGTATATTTCGTATTACTTAAACCCTTTCAGACCAGGTGATGTCATTTGGCATCATTGGAGTGTTATGCTTTATAAAGTCAACATACACGTCATCACTTGCACACATATTGCTATTACATGTTCCTAGATGGCAACATACTCTGAATACAAATGAATAATGAATCAATAGTTTCAATTATTTCATTAATAAATTCATGTGGGCCACCAGTCGAGTACCTGTAGATGGCGCTGCCATTGCCAGTGACGTCAGGGCATCAAGTTGCTGAGAACAGAAGACGAGATGAAACACGGAACGCCTATAAATTGTGGTGTCAGAATTGGGATTCGAACCACGCCAACAAAAGTGGGCGTAATCCCACTTCTGACACCACAATTCATAGGCGATCGTTTTAGGCTTAATGTTGGGTTCCAGGGAAATAATCACTCGGTAACTTTAATTAACTATTATGTTATGCAAATTAAGATTACATTTTTAAGAAGCACTATTTACAATTAAAGATATGTACAATTGAAGCAGTTCGTCATTAAATAGGCTTTTGGATGGCCAATCGTGGTCTTTAGTCCTTGCGAAAAAAGCCAACGTAGTTAATAGTCTCGCACCGCTTTCCATCTCGTCTTCTGTTCTCAGCAGTCTGATGCTCTGACGTCACTGGCGATGGCAGCAACATCTACAGGTACTCGGCTGGTGGTCCACATTAATTAGTTAAACTAGATGACGAAATTAATTAATTAGTTAATCTAGATGAAATTAAGACATTTCTAAAGTAGAAAAATTTTCAGAAATATTACCTAAATTTTTTCAATAATGAAATTTTTATACTAACAAATAGTAATTGGGCTCGAGAAGTATAAGAATCCAGTGACGAATCCATTCTATTTGATTGGCCAATGATTGATTGATATATAATATTTAATAAATTTTATTTTTGATTAATTGTTTTCCATGGTCCATCAATATGTCTTACGATTTGTCAACATGATCATACTTAAAATCCAAATTCCATTGTCAAATTATCATTATCAGCTTCTGAATGGAAAGTTTTGGAAAATAACACAGGCATGCGATGAAAATAATACAAGACAATTTGTAGCTGAACTTTATGTATTTTTTGGTGCTGATTTCAAAGAAATAATGAAAAATTTCTATCACGTCACGTTTTCTTAAAAAATTCTATTTTGCTTGGATTTTTATGAACATTTACCATAAATTTTCAGAGAAAGAAATTTTCATTAAAGAAGTTTCAAAGGAAAAAGAGTACGTACTTATAAATAGAAACATTTTTTTTTTGTTTTTTGCTCAGTTTAAAATTTGTTTCAAACTTTCAAGTACACAAACATAAAATTTGCTCCTCTTGATCAATAGTCTATTTTATGTAAGTTACCATAATAAAAACAAATTAAAATAGTATGTTGGTGATTTTCTGGATTAAATGGGTAAAAACCACTGTTGCCAGATAGTACATGCAAAATTGTTCGAGAGAATTTTTTTTCAAATAGGATTTTAGCAAAAATATCGATATCGATTTTTAAAAAAAATCCTGACGTGATGGAAAAAAATGGAGGTCATTTTCTAAATCAGCTCACCAAATAACATAAAAAGCAGCGAAAACTTCTTTTGTAATTTTCAAAAACTTCAATTTCGCATATTAGCTAATTATTATTTAAATCAAGCTAAGGAGTTTTAAAGCCAGATCAAGGGAATTTTGAAGAGTGATCAAATGACAATGTCGACATCTGCTTCGGTTGCTCTTTCGAACTTAACACTCCGACAGCAGGAGATTTGACTTTGATCTATGAAGTAACCAAAATACTCCATTGCACTAAAAATTCCCTATCAGTTTATGCCGAAACCAAAAACTCTGTCATATCAGGGTATTTTTGTAATCTTTTATTTTACTTGACTTGTTGCATGTTTGTAAAGATAGAATTTTGTAATCGCTTTTTCATTCTCTTCTGTGCTCGATTTCTTAAAATTTTGTATAGTGTTGTGTTGTCGATGGCAACGCAGTATTTTAATTATTTTCAGAACTTAATCATCAGTTAATCAATTTATTTTAATTTAATATAGATTCCATATGGTTGGTCCTATACGCCTATGAATCTGAAAAAATAGATTTTTATATTTTTTGCGATTTATAATAAATAATTGTGAAATATATTAATGAATAAAAAATAGAAAAATAAAAATATAAAAGATTTTTAAATCAGGCTTTTGTTTGTGTGCTAAAAATTAAGAATTGTGTTTTATCAATTTTAAAAAATTGGCTTTTCGGTGACACAAGTTTCATTTCTGTTCAATACATTGCCCTCATTTTAATAATTTTTCAAACATTAAGTTCACAATGTTTGAAAAACAGTCAAATTCCTGTTTTATCAAAAATAGGAACGTAAAACAAAATGGCAGGGTGCGGAAAACTATACTACAAACAAATTTGGCCATATCAAATATCACAATAAAAAATCCTAATATTTATTCAAATAAATTATATTATAAATGAGATGAGATTAAAATTCCAATTTGCTTCATGTCTATTTATCTGCGCTTAACACTTGTTTTCACATCTGCGCTTCTGAGAAAAGATATATTTTCTTCTTTTTAAAACACTAAAAAAATATGTTTTAAATCTTTTTAAATATTTATCGTTTATCTTTTTGCAGTATTTGCTGCATAAGGCAAATTCTAAAAAGAATTCTATCCTTAAGGCCGTCTTAAATCGACGAATAAATTTCTTATCGAATTTTTAATTCCTGCATTTTTAACACTTTCCTATTACTCATTAAAAGCATTAACTTTGGCACAATTAAAATAAACACTGGAGTTTGGAGTTTTTTCTAATAAAGTATTTATCAAACATGTCTGTAAATGCCTTTAAATCCAAAGTGGAGAGTATTGTTTTGAATTCTTATATTTTTTCTTAAAGAACGAACTAAAAAAATCTATCTCGAAGTTTATGGTTTCAGTTACAATAAAGCATTTTATTCCGAGTTATCTGCCTCTTCTTTATTTATATATAGGAGGTATTCACAGAGTAAGAACTTTTTAATAGCGTACATAACACCACAGCATATACCCCCGAACTCGGAGACTAGACGGCTCCCTGTCGGTTGGATGAGTATGTGTGAAACCATTGAAAAGCAAACAAAAATTACATCATGAGATATAAAAACACTTAAAAGGGAACATAACTATACATGAACAAAGAAGAATATAATGAAAAGTACATAAAGATGGTTACAATCCGAATATAATATAAATACAGTCAAACCGCGATATAGCGAACCCGGGATATAACGAATCCTCGGTTACAGCGAACCTTTTACATGGTCCCAACTGAATTCCTATGTTAATCATGTATTTTCATACGTTTGCAACGAAGAGCAAACACTAGAGACTCGGTTATAGCAAACTGAAAATTTCTAAAACTTCAAACTTTTCACTTGCCCAAAGGGACATTCTTTACTAATTGTGCTCAAGTCAGCCCAACTTCTACAAGAGTTACCCCTTTTGCATGAAATACTCTGGTCCAGAGACAACATTCCTCGTCTATTGTACCTTTGTTAGAGTCGCTGCTAACCCCATAAGTAGGACAAAGGAACAATAGGCAAGGCTCTTTACAGTTTCTATCTTCCCTCCTCCCACCGGTGGACATCTGACCTGGTGTCAACCAGGGAGGGGGGACTTTCTGGTCAGACGACCTAGGAGCAATCACGTGTTTTCTCCGCCATTTTAGTTTACTTGCTTCTGTAAACTTCGCAGTGACCACAGCTAACATGGGCAAGCGAAAAGCTTTTTCTATCGGAGCAGGAATCACGGAGTGAATGCTTTTCTTCAAAATGAAATCGAGCATTTCGAACGTTGTGACGACGATGTCATTACATCTGTCATTACATCAGTGAGCGAGGAAGATATCGTGGTATTAGTAAATGAAAAAAACAACTCTATTGTAGATTCATCTTCAGATATGGAGGAAGAACGAGACGAACCAGGGCATTCAATTGCAGATGCAAAAGCAGCTGCAAACGTTTTGAACAATTTTTTTGCCACAGAAAACAACGACGAACATGTTGCGGACCTGTTTAAAATAGTGGATAAAAAATTTGACGAATTGTATATAAAATCGAAAACTTTCAACCAAAAATAACATCTTTTTACAATGTAATGGATTAGCAAATAAGTAAAAAGAGGGGTAAATGTTTAGTTTGTTTATTATTGATTATATTATTTAATACTTTTTTTGTCCCTAATTACTAATGAAAATATTATGTTGTTAAAAAGTTTATTATAGAAGTAGTATCTTAGCATGTTAGGGCATTTTTTTTTTGCAAATACGGATACAGCGGACGTCGGTTAAAACGAACTTCTTAGTCGGTCCGTTGAGGGTTCGTTATAACGGGGTTTGACTGTATATACAAGAAGAGTTATCATATGAGTGCAGTAAAAGGGTAGAATGTTTCGTTTAGCTACATTATTTTATACAGTTGCAGCTCCATTATTAGGGGCTGTTAGTGTTGTTCGATGAGACGATAAGGAAGAATTGATAATATATTACAACCGGCTATATTGACGATTATTGTGTCAACCATCCTAAAAATCGCGCGACTGGTTTTTTGTTCTGTCTTGTTATTTTTCCTCAGGGATCGCTGGAATTGTTTGGACTGTAAGCTGTTGAACTCTTAACTTAAGAATATATTTTACCCTTGATACATTTTACACTTGTTGAAAGAAAAAGATATAGAATACATTAATAAATAATGAAATCAATTTTATTTTTAAATTTGGATTATTTATGAACGGATCATTGCAAATATATTCTTCTGTCTAGCAACAAGTATGGCCCTCTTTTTCATCGTTTAGCTATATTTATTAATAATAATTTGAAAAAGCACGAAATTCCCAACAGATATAACTGCCGTATAAGTAATTTTCGGAAGAGTGAAGGAGAATGCGAAACAACTATAGCCAGAGCAAATCCTATTAAGAATAAGCAAGGATAGGAAAGAAAATGTTATCTTCGGATCTAATATTAAGAGATGTCGATCTGAAACTATGGACGCGAATCGAATAAGAATTGAATGTATCACAGCCATCTAAACTCAGAAATTGTTTGCTTATCAAAAAACATTATTGCTTTCGGTAAAGTCCACAGCATTTTGTCTGCGTTATCTTATTTTTCCTTTTCAATAAGAGAGAGACCATCCCCTTGTCCATTACATTATAATTTTTCTGCCATCCAATAATTACGAAGAATTGCTTCAGGGAGGTGAAAACCACTGGGAAATCCGCAAGATTCAAGGTTATTTTGTGTATTGCGTTATGCGACATGTAATTTAATATACACTACAAATTTCTAAATCAAAACAAGTTTTAAAACGCACTTTTAATAATGAATTGAGAAGTTGATATTTTATTCAAATTACTTTCTAATATTTAGTTATTAATGTATTATTTATTATAAATATTATTGAGGCTTGAAATGTAATTAAAATAATCAATTAACTGATACGCTTGCCCTTTGGACTCAGAAATGCCAGTGCAAGTTTTCAAAGATTAATGAACTTGGTTCTTGTAGGCCTGAATGAGTTTCAAATTTCTTGTTACACAGATGACCTTGTGATTGCTGCAGGGAGTTTTGATGAACACTTGGCAAAATTAGAAATGGTTTTTCAAAGACTACAAAAAGCAAATTTAAAAGTTAAACCATCGAAATGTTCCTTTTTGCTTTATGTCGTGTGAATTTATCTTTAATTAGCTTTATTAAATTTAATTAATTATCCATGATTAATCTATAGTCAATTTTTTTGATCGTATAATAGAACAGTCAGCAAAATAATCTTAACTGCGTTGTGTTCAGAAAGCTAGTTATTAAACCCAGGTACACCTTTCACTAACATAAATTTATAAGTAGATAATACCAGACCTGAAAAATCTGTTAGGACACGTTGAGTGAGAAAACATATCCATGTAAACGTTTATTATTTATTATAAATATTATTGAGGCTTGAAATGTAATTAAAATAATCAATTAACTGATAAATAAGGTCTTAAAATAGAAATTAGCCGTATTGTTTCCGAGAACACGCAAGTTTACAAAGTTTCAAAAATTTAGCACATCCAGAAGTGATTGGAAAATTGATTACAAAATTCCATCTTTACAATCTTAATATATATAAAAGTCGTTGTAGGTATATATGTATATGTATGTTCCACATCTCCTCCTAAATCATGAACCGATTTCAATCAAATTTTCCACACTTAATATTTAAGACAAGAGGAAGATACCTGTCAACTTTTCAAAGTGCTAAAGCCAATTAAACAGTAAGTTAATTAGGAATTAACCGAAAATTTTTTCCGCAGTAACTTCAGAGAAAATTATCCCACAAAAAATATTTGTATACCAACTTAAAGTTCAAACTTTTACTTTTTCAATGTATATCTGTGAAATTTTTCCTTCATTTTTATAATTTTTTTTCAAAATTTATTAAATAGTTAATTACATGCAAGCGATTATGAAATAAAGCAAATTTATAGATACTCCGTTGCTAGGCAACGGTTAGACTTTGTCCTAATTTACCTTTATGTTCTGATATATATGTTTATTTTTATAAATATTTTATCTTATAATAGAAAGATCATTCTCAACTTTTAAAAGCCCCAAAGATTTCCAGTTAATTAGAAATTAAGCAAGAGTTTGACGCTTTAAATGACATTTTTCGAAGATTTCATCTGATGTAAACTATTTTTACACCATATTAAAGTTTTAAAAAATTAGCTTTTCGGTGACACAAGTTTCATTTCTGTTCAATACATTGCCCTCATTTTAATAATTTTTCAAACATTAAGTTCACAATTTGTAGCCTTTTTTTTTATTGGTGAAGAACAACAAATACGAAGAAGTGTTGCTAGAACACAATGGCTGAATTCTGGAAGAAGACAAAGAAAAAAGTTTAAAAGCATAGTAAGTAAAAAAATTAAAAGCATAGTCCATAATTTATATAAGGAACTACTATTGATGTAGTTTCTTTTAACGCGTTTGATTAATGAAAAATTTACTATCTAATTAATTATTCGAAAACCAATCCAATTGTTAATTCCCAAATTCCAAACCAATGCAATTGTTAATTGTTAAAACCTATCTTACACTGCAAAATGTATGAACAAAATTGAATTACTTATGTAACAAATATTGATTACTTACTTATCGGCGGTTTTTAAAAATTGGAGTGTTCATTTGATATTCTCATTTTAAATAAAAAACCTTTTCAGACGATAAAATTATTTTGGGTATTATAATTTTCTATACAAAAGTAGTTTTTAAATAAAAAATATTAGACATGAAAATATTTTAATCCTCAGCACCGTAGGGCATAATAGCCAGTCTATCTCTAAAAATATATCTCATTTTTATTTTTCTAAAAAATAGGTAGAAACTAAAGAAGAAAACGCACACAAACTGGCCTATACAGACATCTTAAAGCAAAGCGATAATTTTTACTTCCGAAATCGCTGTAAAATCTGGGAGAGATCTTGTGAGCCTTGACAATTATCATAGCAAAGGAATAATACCAGAACAGTGAAAAAAGCATTCTGGAGAGTTAGAAAAGTTCTCATAAACTTCCAATAAAATAGTCTTCCGATCAACTATAGGAAGAAAATAAATACGAAAAAATAGTCCAGAAGTCCATTTTTCACGTTAAAAATGATATTATTAAAGAATCCGAATTTCGACACACAGAGCAAGCAAGAATGAAATGGAATTTTGCAGCTCGTTTCTCGAAAAAAATGCTATAAGTGTCAGGTAAATATGTATCTGAATTATATTAATTCATATATATATTTATATATATATTTATATATGTAAAAAAACAATGCAATAAAACGATCGAACCTAAAGTTCTAACAGGGAGGCAGAAAAAGGGAGAAATAAGTATTATAAAACACAAAAGCAACGAATGTTCTATAAGTGCTGCCATTCTAGGAGTGTTGTACAAATGTATCAAATTCAAATATAAATGGAAAAACAAAAGGATTGAAAATGTTTCGGTAAAAAAAGCCCGGATGCTTCATCAAGGAAGGTGAAATCCTTACTAAACGCATTATAAATTTCCCAACACTTTATGCAAACAGTTTTAGCTAATAAAGCTAAAAGAACGCAGTCTTCACCCCGAGTATTATGATAAACCAAAAAGCAAAGAATGGATGAAAAGACAGAAAAATTAAAAACAAAAATTTACAAGGTTTGTAGAATGAGGCAGGAATTTTATTACTAGTACTGTTAATTCTAAGCTAATGAATTTGTTTCTTGACAGACTTTTTATCGTCGCATGTATACTTAATCCTTATGAGTTGATTTATGTTAATGTTTTTATAAATTTTAGAAAATATATTAGAATTCCAGAAAATATATTTATTGACGTGAAATTTAAACTTGTTTCTTTTGTCATAAATATCTATCTTTAAAGTATTTTGGCAATCATTAATTAAATCAAGAAAAATTACTTAATCTTGATAGTTACTGGTTTTAATTCATTTAAACTCATTTAGATACAGATTATTATTTGTTGCAATAAAATCTTTATGGTTGAGTATAATGAAGTCATCAATACATCTGAAGGCTAAATTTAAATTTAAAACTATAGTCCTTTCAAAAAAGTGCAGAAAAAGATTGGCAAGTAGACATGAATAGCTGATCCCTTTTGGTATCCCTATAATTTGTTGGAAAATATTTTATCCGTTGAAAATATAGTTATTGTATTGTTAAAGTAGTTTGTAAGATCTTTCCTGTAGGTTATTGGGATGTCTAGTTAATTTTTAGGTCGTAAAATTAATTCATTAAAACTTCTTGTAGTTTATCTAATGAAATGCTTGTGAAGAGATCTTGGAAATCGTAGGTTTATATTATATCGATTTTATTATTTCTAATGAATTCTGTAATTCTGTTATTGTTCCTTACAATCCATGTAAAATTTTCTTCTTCAATAAACTTGAGGATTATGTTAATATATTTTGAGAAAATAACTCTAGGTTTGTTCATATATTGTATTTGTACCGCAAGTTATGTATCGAAATTTAATAGGCTGTTTATGACCTCATTAAAGAGGGGGTTCGAGCATTTTTAGATCGATTTCGTTTCGCTGTAGGGAAAATTTGTTTGCTTGGAAAAATTTATTTTCACAACAATCATATTTTTGAGGCTATAATTTATCATTTGCAACATAAAACTTTTGTTTGCATGCATAATGGAACGTTTTTAAAGAAGCGATCGATGGGAGGCTACGTTTTTGCTCTTCCAAAGAGAGTTAATCTTATGCAGTTATTTAAAGAATCTGTGAAAACAATGGGTTTTTTATATCTAAAGCCACGATAGGTAATATAGTTAATAAGAAAGGAAAATATCGTAAATCTTTGATTTCAATTTCCAACAATTTTGGAAATTTGTTCCAAGGAAAAAGCGCAGTTCTTCGAATATTGCAAAGGTGAGATCCTTATTGTTAGAAGAAAATCCTCCAAGTCAAAGATTAGTTGAAAATTCATAAAAATACTCTGTATCAACTGTAAACAAAATTATGAACCCTGATTTGAATTCCAAAAGGACAAAAACATACAATTTTAATCGTCTTTCTGCATGTCATATCACTGAACTCTGAACTCTGCAGAATTCTTTATAAAAAGCATTTATTCGGTCAAAAATTTACAAAATATTGTAAAAATAGATGAAGTTTGGGTCTATTTAAATTACTGTAAGAAAAAACACAATTTATTGTCATCAAAGAGGAGAAGAAATCTTTAAACATGTTTCAAAGAATCTAATTCCTAGCGAAATTATGATTGTTGCTGTTTTTCATATAATTGCAAATTAAAAGTAGAGAGAGTGGATAAAAATTTTAAGATCAAACCCACATACTAAGATTATCACTTTCACTGATATTCCTGGTAAAAGGTTCTGTACCACCCATGAGTTTTTGAGATTTTAGACTTTTAAAAACCAGATCATCCAAACGTTGCCCTACAACCTTTTCTGGACTTTGGAAAGCTGTTCAAGAGAATTAGGATAAAATGCCTCCTCCGATACCACAAAAATCATTATTGTCATGGAAGTTACGATGTAGAAAGAATACGAACTGCAAAATTGAACATTTTAAACACAAACAAATATGTAAAATAATTCTTCAAATATCATAAAAATCGTTCTAAAAAGGTAGGAACACCCTCTGTATATTCAAACATAAAGATTTTATTGCAACTAATAATAATATTTATCCAATTAAACTTAAATTAAATAAAACCAGTAACTGTCAAGATCAAGCAATTTTTCTTAATTTAATTATTAATTGCAAAAATACTTTAAAAATTGATTTATAAGACAAAAGAAACGAGTTTAAGTTTGAGATAAATGAATTTATTTTCAGGATTTCTAATATCTGTTCTAATATTTACAAAAGCACTATCATAAAGCAAATCATAAGGATTAATTAAACATGTGATGATAAAAAGTTTATGAAGAAACAAATTCATCAGCTTAGAATTAACTTTACTAGTAATAAAATTCCTGCCTCATTCTACGAACCTTTAATTAATGACTTTAAGATGCAAGTAAAGGATTGCACATTAGAGCAATGTTGGCGCAATATTAATATTTCAGCAGTGTCACTCAAGCCAGACAAGTCTGTTGTGATTACCTCGAAAATGCAGCTTTTAGTCGTTTATTACTGGAATTCAAAATAATTTGTACTAACTGCTCTTCCAAAAATGTATTAATTTTTAACGTTTCCCGTTTAATTTTATCATTATCCTCCTTTTTTCTATCATTATTCCCTTTTATTTCATTGTTCCCTGCACTCTTTTCATCGTAAACTTCCTTTCCTTTATAATGGTTTTTATCTTCTCTTGTTTATATATATATATATACTAATTATAACCAAAGTAAATTTAATGACATCATTATGTTCAAAAGGGAAAAAACAATCAATTTAGTAATTTTTTGCAAAAACTTCAATTTTAACTATACAATGCATTATTTAAAACCAAACAAAATATGAATCCTAATTAATTAATATCAATATTAACATGGGGTAATGTCACATTTAAAACTAATAATATAGAGAATTGTATATGAATTAAAGCAAACAGTTCTTGAAGAAGGTAATCCAAGTTTTAGAATTACAAAAATTAATGTGGCTAGTTAGACTTTGGACTATCTCGTCATGTTTAATCAGATTTTACAGCGCTAACCATGCATTAAGCCGAATTGTTAAAAAACAGGAAGGTAAATAACACAAAATTATAGCAGCGCGATAAGAAAGAAAGAGCTAACATGTAAAGAGCGACGGGTAATATATTTATAACCTGTCGTAATATTTCATGCAAATAATCCTAAAATGCAAACCCATGGGAATTGCCATTCTTCTCTGCGATGAAATTTAGATTGTGTTCAAAAGTCATTGTATGCCTTTCCTATACTTTTTTTCCTTTTTAAGCCAAGTTTCATGTTTGTAAAGATGGAATTTTGCTATCGATTTTTAAATCACTTTTGGTTGGGGAAGAGTTCCAGATTTCTGAACACTTGTGCAGATCGCAATTATCAAATAAACAACATATGCAACTGTTTAGGAACCCCAGTATTTTGGAGGGCCTCTAGAGAGGAATTTTTGCTCAATTTTTAATTTTCATGGAAAAATGATTTTGTATTTTTAAGTGATTTGCAAGAACCATGTGGATGAATTTATTCAAATTAATATCAAGTATTGATTATATTTCAAGTCATTTTCTTTAGTATTTTTCTATGCTTCCAAATACAGTTCCATATCAGAGACCAGTTCCATTATCATCATAATACAGTTCCATTTTTTTTCGCAGTTCGCTTACAAATCATCGTTTCGGGAAAGGATTGTAGTAGATCAACGTAGTAGATGTAGTAGATTTTGTAGTAGAAATTTTGTAGTGTCAGGGTTATAATTTTAAACCAATAACGTTATAATTTAAAAACGTTATAATTTTTAACCAATTTTTTAAAAAATTCCTTTTAAATTTAAATTTCTTATGCGCGAGATATTGAAGCCAACACTTTTGAAAATGATCTGTAATCAAATGTAATGTTATTTCAGTTTATATAACATTTGGTTTTGGAAGTTAGGGAGGTAAAAAAGGGGCCCCGAAACTTGCTTTGCATAAGGACAGCTACAAGGTTTAATCCTGTCCTGCAAATGGACGAAAAGAATCGGCAATTAAAAAAGAGAAGAAAACTTTTTTGTAGAAGAAATGGAATTTATTTAAGCCCGGAGATCGAAACAGAAGCCAAATGAATTTGGTGATTGCTTAGATAAGAGGATTAGAGTATTGGTTTACGAGTTTGTGGATGAGAAGCCGACGGATAAGTAAGCGGGTTCTCACTACTATTTGGGGCTACAATAATGGTGTGGGGTTAAGATACCCCTATTCAGATGACGGGTCGCATTGCTTTGAGAGGGGCTGGACCGTGGCCAGTGATAGGTGTTAGGCCTCTGACGTCAGGTTCTGACGTTCTCCTGGGCGATCGTTCTTCACTTGATCCCTCGCGCTTCGGCAGGCACGAGTAGCTTCTTTGTGCGTGAATATAGGGTTAAACTCGACCGTGAAAAAGGTTTAAGAACATGCTCCGTAATGAAAAATATGAGAAGCGATGTTACTCTTTTGAGAGTTAATTATAGCTTACAATACTACAAATAAATGTACGGTCGCGGGGGGGGGGGGGAAAGCAGCCACCCACCATTATTCTGCGATCATTCATTGGGCAATAAAAAAAAAGATAGCGATCTTCAGGAATTAACGTATTCTAAAAGATTCTGTGGTCACAAATTTCATAAGGGGTCATCTAAATATTTAATACTGTACTATCTTTAAAAGTTTCAATAGCAAAACCCATTTTTGATGTCATAAATAAATTTCTCATGAAGAAATACCACAATTAGTTAATATGCCATGAATATATGGGAAGATATTTGAAATTTTGTGTTCTACATAGGAAAGGGGTCGTCTCCACATTTATATACATATGTTCTCTGCTTGCGTTTACATGTCAGTAGTAGCATTTTAAATTATTTCGCTCTTTAAATGTTATTTTCAAAGTAATGGTTTACATTTTACAATCTGTAAAACTTGATGCGTAAAAGAATAAATAATGCAATATTACTCCACTTTAATTCTTTTTTTAAATTAATTTTTATATATAAATAGTTATATGATTATATATTTTAATTTTATAAAATAAAGTGGTGAAATGATTATATTTAATAATGAAAACGTTTTCGAGATATATGAAGCCCCCTTAAGTGCATTGCTTTAGATCGAAAATATAAAATTTAATTCAACTTCGAAAATTCTCGTACGAATATTGCTGAAATTTTGCGTAGGCTTACTAAATTTTCATCTGCTTCGATTACTGTTAAAATTTATAAGTGTTGCTAATCAAAAATGTTTTAACATCAATTTTTATAAAATACTTCATGCACTCAAAATTATTTTAAAATAAAAAGTAAAAGTGTAAAATGTGCAGAATAATTCATACTAGTACATAAAAAAGTTCTAGGTCAGTAGTTATATTATTTCTCAAGATATAAATAAAAATTCAAAATTTTACTTTAACATTAGAAACTCAAAATTTCATTTGCTTATTTTGCGAAGCAAAAAATTCTGGAATGATGAAACTTCATATTTCAGCATACATTTTTATGTAGTTCGAAATTTTTTAAGAAAAATGTGTGCTTCTATTGGAAATTTTGAAATTAGTACTATTATAAGTCTGTATATTGTATATGACCCCTTATAAAGATTTTAAACATGAAACCTTCTACTAGACATTAGTTCCTGAAAATTGGTACATTTTATTTAAATAGGCGATGAATGCGGGGTGGCTCTTTTTTTTCCCGCGACTGTACTTGCGAAAATTATTCTCTATACAGACTTACCGTATGGTATAATAGATCTTTCTTACGAAAAGTCAGTTGTGTTTTATTTTGGTTGGATATCCGTCCAAAGATCCATATCCGCCAAAGCAAAAAAATTTGAAAACATTTTCAAGCGTACAAGATCAAACTGTCATTCGAGAAAGAAACACAAGGAAAAGGAATTTCAACAGTCATCAAACGCTTCACATCGAGTTCCATACATCACTGTTCTTCGATGCTGATGAAAGTATCTTTAGCTTTCGGGAGAGGAGATTGTCTGGATAAGGGAATGTTTTGCGGTTTTATGCATTTCACAGAAAATGCGCGCTCACCTGATTTCACTCCACTTTCCACCCGCTCTTCCCCTTTCGTGCGAACAAGAGTCTCATTATGCGTCCGGGAAATCGAAATCAAAAAGTAGCGAGACAGTTGAAATGAAGGTAAGTTCGACATTTCCAGGACTGAGGGGATTTATGGGTGCCTCATTCTTTCCAAATCGCTCGTCGCAGTTGCACGACCGCTCGATATTTATGATCCCAGCTTTCGAATTTCTTGGAAAGGAAATTGATTGCGAAGACTTTTGTGGAGAAATGGGTGAAAATCGGGAAATGCAATCTCCGAGAAAATGATGGTTGCCCGTGCGTTATGTTCTCTAGTTTCGTGCCATTTTTTTTCTCTGAATGATTTCTCCTTTTTCACTCTTTACACATCTTGTATTTGTTGTAAACTTACTTTTCAACTCAAGCACTCATTTGCGAAAGTATAAATCATTCTTTAAATTTTTAAAAAAAATTATGCAATATAAAAAAGAGTAAAAAGAAAATGAAACTATAGAAAAACTCACTTACAGAGTGCATAACACAATAAGAACATCTAGCATAAAAAGAATTAAAGTTGTAAACACTAAGCCTTAAAAAACGTGTTAAGATTAAAATTTGTAATCAATCAATCTAAGAAAAATTTAAAACCGCATTATGAATCTAGAAGGTGCCAACACTGAGCCGTAAAAACATTTAAAAACGTATAAGTAATATCAAAACTGAATAATCTCCATGTTTAAAACATTAAAGAACACATGGAGATTTTAAGATTTTAAAAACATTTGATCTAAAAACACCAAGGGAATATTGAAGATATAATGTCTCCTGAAAACTTTATAAAATTTATGTAACCAGAAAGTATGTTTATAATTAAACTGGGCAAGCATACTCTGAAATAAGAGGTTGTCGCCAAACGATATTGCTGATACAATCAAATGAATACAGCTTAATAAGTCACCGCAATTACATGAAAGTTTTCGTGGTGATTTTAAGCTAGTAATGTCAAAATTACTGCATAGAAAGTGAAAATATATTCCTTGATTAAAAATTATTTTCGTAAAATAAATAACGTGTGAATTTACCTGGTACTTACTCTAGAATTTCGATTTTATTTTTATAGTAAGGATCCCAGATAAGACTCTCTGGAGAGATACGATATCTTTATGCAATATACGACCTTGTAGTGTGGCGCTATAATTCATGTGATAAATAACGATCTCTTTTACCCCTTCGCTATTAGCTACATCCTTCCGAGCGAATTTCCCTTTGACTTATTTCACCCGGCCATAAATCCTCGAAGAACAAACACCCCGTCCTTTTCGAATAAAGTTACCGGATCTGGTTTAAAAGGCCTATTGTTCTCTAAAATATCGCTCTAATCGTTTGTTGAATTCGTATAATTGGACTTTAGTAGAAGCAACTTAGTGATTAATCTTGTTGCGGAAATAAACCCCGGGAATTGTCCTCGCAACTACAGAAAAATGTTAATTAAAAGAGATACTTCTTAAATGCTTCCACTAGAGATTGCATTTCGGCAGCAAAAGTATTCAGCGATCCCATATGTTGATCAACATATGCAAGTAGTAGTTGTATATGCACGTAGAAAAAATAAAAAAGTAAGCATTTGTTAACAAAGAACAATAAGAAATTTAGCTTTAAACAATTTTTTTTGTAAGATTTCAATAAACTGTTTCAAATTTAGCCCTTAAGTAGTATGCCCGGAAATTTTCCGGGCATCGAATTACTACAATTTTAAACTTAGGAACTGAAACGCATCCTACTTAAGGGGTTAATTTGAAACAGTTTATTGAAATTTTGCAAAAAAAATTCAATACACTGTTTCAAATTAACCCCTTAAGTAGTATGCCCGGAAATTTTCCGGCCATCTAATTACCACAATTTCAAACTATAAAACTGAAACAAATTCATTCACAGACGTTGTAATTCGATACAAAAATTACGTGGGATACATAAATATTTAAACTGTCCTCAAATGAATTAAAATGACACCGCATTTCCAAAACAGAAGGTGCCATCTATTTAGATGGTTGAGAAAACAAACCACTTAAGGGATTAAAAAAGATTTCTACATCATTTTGCGTATTCATACTCGAGATACATTTTCGCAATAAATGATATTTTGCGGAATATACATTTAAGAAACCTTAATCCAGTAACGTGTATTCAAGCGAAGAAAGTGAAGCAGTACTTCACGGAGTATTATATTTTCTGTCGAAGCTGTCGAGTTGTGAGTCCCATTATCTTTGCTCTCGAAAACTTCCAGAAGCACAATTCCGTTTTTTTTATCGCTACGAAAGATCGGCAGAACGGGTTTTGTAGCGAACCGTCATTCCCTTCAGTATTTTTGGCTTTCTAACCGAATGTGGGCGTGATGAAGGAAAATAAGTGTTTAAAGTAAGCAAGTGAGTCGTGCTTTGCCTACGTAGCTGGTCGTCTCTTTATTGGTCGTTGAGTTCAAGTTCAATACTTCAACTTCTCGTTTACCATGATCACGTGTCTTTCTGGAGACTGTGGTGCATAAACATTTACGCACAGAAAAGGGGCATAATTACGACGTCAAACCTTTAACGATTAATTAGTGATTTACAAGCGGTTTTGAGTCCTCAATCGTTTTTTCAAAGTTTAATGGTCAATTTATTTATATTTTTATTTCAATTTAATCGTTGATTATAGAAACCATATAAGTGAATTATTTTTCAAAATTGAGTTTCTACTGTTTCCACATTCTAAAGGAGTGCTTACATATTGAGTGAAGAAATGACAAGAGTCGAATAAAAGATCTTTATAGATATATAAGATCTCACAGGTAAAAAAAATATTAATCATTGATTTTGAAAAATTAATGAGCTTTTCTTAAATCTCCCAGAATTTTGATATTAAAAGCTCATTTGGTTTCTGCAATCAATGATTTAATTTTTGTATACTAGACTCTTTCGTATCCAGCAACCCATTAACTTGTAAAATAAACATAAAGGCACTCCTTATTTTTTATAAATTTAAATTCGAAGTGGAGGCTACATCATAAAAGAAGTACAAAATGAGTTTGTGAAAAGGAAGTGCAAGCTGGGATAGACGCAGGCAGTTCTGATCTCGTCAGATTATGTCTTGAAGAAATAATCGAGCATGTACTGGAAAGAGGAATTTATTGATTGTCTAATGACACCCTCACCGGCCTGACCCACCTGGACGGTTGCAAGGCCCAATAGGACCGGTCGGGAAAACATAAGACTCACGATAGCACGACAAGACCACCGGCCCTCGTGACCATAAGAGCTAGGAAAGCACCCCATGACCAAATGACGGACCCTCACAATCTAAGACTTGCTCCCGTTGCTTTTTAAAAATGTAAACATACTGAATATTAAACATTTACAATCGTGCTCTCTGTAGAATAGAGCGAAATGAATTAAAAGGGAAGAAAGGGTATTGCATTGATTTGTTGCTGTATATGTTTACCACCAGCTTGTCAGACAGTTGTGACATATTCATTGACACTGCAGCCACTGACAAAGGTGGTGATTAATTACCCAATAATAATACAGAACATTTTTTCTTCTTCAACAATGTCACCAGGAATGATAGTAAACAGCTTTTTATGTCTCCTGTAAAATTAGCATTTTGCGAATTGTTCCCTTTCTGCATGCAGTTATTTAGTCATTCAAATATCGATGTCAAGAAAAATCTAAGACTTTGTAGTACTAAAAACACTACTATAAAGGAATTAAGTTACAATGAACACAACAAGAAAGAAAATTCCTAAACCTTCATAAAAAATAAAATATATTCTGTGCACGAGTAAAATCATTTTTACTTAGAGTATTTCTATTAGCTCCCGAAGCTTTTAGGATTTTGTTTCGGTGCTCAAATTTTTCTTCAAATTTCTAGTATATTAATTAAGCTTCAGTTTAAAGAGCATTTTTTATTTTACTAGTAATGCCATGAATCATTAGCTTTACTTAACAGGTTCAAATTCAGCTTCTAATATTTCCGTAACACTATATTTTATAATAGGCAACAAAGTTTCCAAAATGAGGAAGAATATTATAGCTGCAACCAACTATTTCCTATTTAATAATATTTAGCTTATGAGACAAAGCATTGCATAACTAGAATTTTCACAATTTGAAAATTTCAGAAAAATGGTCTTAGATATATTGAAAATTCGTTATTTAATGTTTTGTATGCATCACAAAAAATACGAAATTATATATATTGGAATGAACGTTGAATTTATGTGCAAAAATGAATACCAAGATTACATTTAAAAAAGAATATTGCAAAATTTAAAGGCATATCTTTGGTAAATTTTCGTTGTACATTTAACTAGCTTTCTTGATTTTGAATACTATTAAGGGATATCATTCACTAATTTGGTACGATAATTATAGACAAACACAAAAAACAGGATTTTATATAATAAAATCCGATGAACAAATGCATATATATAAAAAATAAATAATTAGACAGAAAAGAAAGTGATCAAAAAGTTTATTTAAAACTAATACTTGTAAATAGATATTTAAAAGCTTATCAATCGAAATGTAAGGGTTCAATCAGAATAAGAAAGCTCTTAAAAGAAATAAAAGCAGATTAAACCGTACGAAAAGAATTAATTTTTTAAAGAAATACGCAACATAGTTCTTTGATAAGCATATTGAAGTACTGTTGTATTTCAAAAAGCATTCAATGCAAGAAATCGAAAAAATGTATCGCTTATACAATTGTTCTTGCTGTCTTCAGTCATTCCTATACTTGATCTTCTCAGACAGCTCTAAGAAAAGGAAAAGATACCAGAAGTAATTTGAACATTACTATAATTCTATGCAAATTTCAAAGAAGTGTCAATAAAGGAAGGTAGCCTATCATAAGAGACAAGAGGATAGCAATCGGGAAGCCTTCGTCGATGATCAAATTGGTCATGGCATCATTGTTGATTCCTTACTCAAGCAGCTATCAGGTAACTGCTTGAGGTCGAACTATTATGCACAGACATTGTATAAGTAATTCGTAGGGTACGACAAAATTCTCAGAAGAACTTCATCCAAGTGAAGCGCGTTAAAAGAAGAAAGCCAGAGAAGCCAGTACAATAAATTTTCATCGTCAATAATTTCCTCGTGCAGCCTTCATTTATCCTCCAATCTAACAGCTTTGAGCCATCGGCTTCATGATAAAACAGCATTCGAAGAAATTCGATTAATAATTTTTCAATTACGATGAACTTCATAAATTAGCGACAATCAAAATTTGAGTAGTTTCAGAAAAGAGCCAAAGGGGTTGATGCAGAAATTTTCATCAATAATAAATTGTTCTTTCTCTCTTCATTTACCTCACGATCTTAAAGTTGTCAGCCAACTGATTGACGAAGAAATACAATCAGAAGACGTTCGACGAACTTTTCCTTAGATGGGATGAAACTGTGGAAAGAGCGACATATATGATTAAAGTTCCGTTCAGAACAAGAGCGTGGAAAGCGATGCAGGAATGTTGGTACGCAATAAATTGTTCTTTCTGTCTTAATTTACCACCCATCTAGATAGCACTCTTAGGCAACTGCCTGCTGAGGTAATAACTTTCAAAGAAATTTGATGATTTTTTCTTTAATTACGGTAAGTTCCCAAAAATTGAAAATTCTGTCACGACGCACTTCAGAAGGTAGCATATTATGACAATGCAGAAACGTTCGTCTTTGTTCATGTTGTTTTTATTTGTTATGTAACTCAGCACCTGGCACTCAACTGTTGGACGGGCAAGCTGCATCTGAGGTAGAACCATGATTTGTTCCATGGAAAGTAATTTATGATACTAAAGACAACATTCAAATTTGATTGACAAAAAGGCATAAGGGAGAAGCTCGATTCAAAGAAAGGCGAAGAAAATCGGTATATTCATAATTCTATTGAGAACTGAAGCAGTTTCTCTATTGTCAGCATTTGTGCTTTCTTGCGCTGCATTCTTTCTTCCATTGTCAAGGAGTAAAAGATAAGGTAGCATATAAATAACGTACCATAATTTGACACAAACAACAAATTGATAAAGTCCCCACATCCAGGGGAGCATGACAAAAGCAGCAATAATTTCTGCCCAAGTCATCACCAAAATATCACTTTTCAGTTAAGCAATGTTCTCAAATCAATGGCTCGTTTTCACCAGAAAATCTCAGTTTATGCAGAAGTCGATAAAACTAAATGATAAGCAAACACTTTGAAGAAAACGGTATTGTTAATAATGTATTCGCATCAGTTAATTCCATGTTCGACATTCATTCTTTCAAAATAACAACTTTCTTTTGAATGGATAACAATGGTATTCTCTATTCATTTTTAAACAGCGGAAAAACATGCGATTCTAAATATGATAAGACGATGAAAGCGTATTTTTTTTATATCAATAATAAAAATATTGTTACAAATCATATTTAAAAATATTTTCAATTTTTTAAATAAGAAGAAAAATTGGAAGTTAGCAGAATTTATATCATGGAAGAGATGATTTTTTTGAATTTTAAGACGGTTCAAAATTATTTAGGTGAATTAAAATTTTTGCAAGTTGACTCGGATAAATACCAAAATTTTGACTTATTTTTAATTATTCGAAAAATAAATTAAAATATCGAAAAAATGGTTCCGAGTACACTTTCCTACCTTCCAATAAATAGTTGTGCCAAATTCGTTAACTGTACGTCTTATGGTCTGTTCTGTAATCCACTAGCGGTCACTTCACACTCAGACACAAAACTGACATTCGCTTTAGTTATAAGTAGATTTTATATTTTTTCTTTCCTTCAGCAACCATGGCAGAATTCCAAACGATTGATCCAAAAGTTAAATGTAATATTCAAGAACTGCTCTATAAATATCAAATGGTAATTGTCTTTTAATAGACTTCAACTTTGGTTTAGTAATCAGAATTATACAGCATGAAGGTCACTATTTTTCTATTTCCATCTTTCGTTGATGAAATTTTGCAGCTATCGTCTTTTACATGAGTATTCTTTCAGTTATTTGATGTTGTAAAAAATAAATGATTTAATGATAAAAATTAAATAATCTTTCTATCAAAGTCTGGAAGAATTCCGAGTACGGGAAGTATGCCTACCCTGTCCTTACCTGATAATTCAAACTAGCACTGAGCTAGATGAATGAAATTTAACATATTCTTTTATAAAAGAATTTTAGATGTATATCAAATTTTGAAAAATTCAGTAAAATCAGACCTTTTTTTGGACCATCTATTTCCGCGCATCTGAACTTAGAAACTGGAAAACGCTGCGTAAATATATGAAATTTGGTATGTGGTCTTACGAATGAAATCGGAAATGTGTATCCTGTTTTGAATCCAATCGAAATAGAAGCAGAAGTCCACATTGTGTATTAGGTTTTTTTCGATGGACTATCGAGCAGAAAACGAGCCATATTGCGTAAGTAATCGAGAAATCAACGACACACACCGTTGTTAAAGCCATTATTTTCGTCAAGTTAAAGTAAAATTAAAGTAAACATATGGTAACAATAAATTCTTTGTTTTCTACCAAAATGGATACATCCCAAATAAATTTATTAAAAATACTTCTAAAAAGTGCGGTTTTATTAGTGTACTGAAAGAGGAAACTACAAAAAAAGGGATTACACAATTCTCTAATTATTACAATAGTAAAAATTAGAGAATTTTTACAATTTCTCTCTTTTTCGTCCTTGATTTATATTTTCATATTATAAATATTTTGAAACACTAAAATCAAAAGTTTTTAAATTCTCTTCCAGGTGACTCCACGCTAAGGAATCAAAGTTTAAATAAATTAACCGATTACCATATATTTAATTTCCCACCATTTTAATATATTGTGTTTTCATTCAAAATACGCAAGTATACAGATTTTGAAAACTCTAGCACACGAAAAAAAAAACGTGAAATAATTACAGAATTCCATCTTTACAAACAACTCAAGTTTAATAACAATGCTTAATAAAAATAGCAGTGCTCCAAATTGCAATGTATTTTTCACTGTTCTACAAATGTAGAATTATCTTTCCTTTATCAGGTGTTTATCGAATTTTTTTAAAAATTCAAAAGGTATCTTTCTGTATAGATTTGAATGATGAGGTATGAATTTTAATCCCAGAAGGGCCATTATTTTTCTGTGAAATACAACTGCAAACGCAGCTATAATAAATCATTTTTTCTGAAAAAAATCTATTTCTTTATATCCTTCGGAAAAAATTAGTTCTTCGAAAGCAATTCATTGAAAATGCTTAGTAATTTAATGCAAAAAAAAATTATTTCTATCGAATTTAAGCATTTTTACTAATCGTTTTCTTTGCGTATAATGGATTTCGAATGACGATAATAAAATATTAACGACTATTTTTATTCGTTATAAATTATCAAACGATATTTTACATGAATACCATTTTTACAACTGGAATAAAATAAAAGTATTTCTAAGATTAATCTAATCATAGAAAAAATTTGATAATTCAATTCGCACTGTTGATTGTCATATTTAATTTTAAGAGGTAGAATATTTAAACATGTAACGCAACTGTAAATAATAGATTTTAAATTAAATTCTTCAAGGGAGTGGAATTTAAAAAGATATAAAGCATTAATGAAATGTGAAAGGAAAAGACGTTGAGAAAATTCTTTTAAAGATCCTAATGTAATTTCTTTTTGAAGAAGCTTCTAATCAATGGCGATATAATTTTATTTTATAGAAAATAAAGCATCTTCTATAAAACATGGGGATTTATATTGCTCAAAATGCTCTCCGTTAGCCACTATACACATTTGCACTAGGGACTGAATTTCTCGCTGCACATTGTGCAACATGGTAGGTGTTACGGAGGCACAAGCATCAGTAATGCATCGTCGAAGATCCTGCAATGTTGGCAGAGGGGTCGCATATACCTGCCCTTTTATGTGTCCCCATAAGAATTTAATTTCACCTAAATATATTTCGAACAGAAAAAAAAACGATTAATTGCCCAATTTATCAGTGCAAAGAATTTTGTTAAGATTCCGTTGATGGCCAGTAAGACAATTTTGAAGCTATGATAAAAAGGGAAATTTTGACGTAAGTTTGAAATGGCTGAAAATAATAAGCCAGATATCGCTCAAAATCAAGAGGCCCGCTCCGAGTATTTTTAAACTAAATGGATCTTTTCAAAACATATAGAAAATTAATACGGCATACATCCTATTTTTTTAGATTTTTTTCATCATACTTATTTTATTTTTCAATATACTTATTTAAATACACAATTTGAGTATATCAAGAAAACATTTTGTTATTTCATTTAAGAGTTAAATTTTGCGAAATATCTTTATGCTTATATACTGAATCTTCGTTAAAGTTTGTGTTTTTGTAATCTAAAATTGTCTATCTAAATTAAATCTAAACATACAAAGGATCCTCAGATTTATTTTAACGCATAGTAGAAGTGCTAATTAAAACTGTATGCAATACACTAAAAAATTAAGTCGTATGGATCATTCCAAAGACATGCAAATCTGAAAAAAATCGCCATTTAAAGAGAATATCCATTCGAAGCATACTTTCTCTATAAAATCCACTAACTATTCAATTTCTTCAATACATATTTTAATGATATCAACATATAAACATGCATTTTATAGATGAAATGTTAAAACGAAATTCATTTTTTAGTCTTTTATTTGGTTATTTCAAATTCTAAAACGGAGGCCAAATTAAAAAAAAAGAATTTAGTCCATTTTTGCATTTTTCAATATAAACCATTTATTTACAATTAAGAAAATGAACAGAATCGGGGTATTTATTTAAAACTAAGACAAATACGGGACATTTTTTTTCAAGCTGGGACAAAAAGTCCAATTCGGTGCGGCTATTCACTTTACCGAAACTCTGGTTATATATTTTTGTGGACAGAAGAAAAATATAGAAAATCAATATAATTCTGAAAATCTGAAATTAGTCTTTTTTTATACTGATCAATGAAAACCCATCGCTTTTGTCATATGCTTTCTTACACACAATCAGATCAGTCTATGACTGAAGAAACAAGCAATGGGTTAGTTCTTTGGATTTCGGCTTTGTGTTCGGTCGAATCAATACAGAGATGAAAGCATACTGGACAAGCACAAGCGAAAAAATTTTTCATCCTAGCAAAAATATTGGATCCAAACTTCCCTTTAAACAACAAATCTATCTATACTTCTCGTAATATCGGCTCATGTTTTTCATTATTATATTTATTTTATCCACCCAAAAGAGCTTTGATTGCTATCATTTGGAAAGAGAAAGAATTGAAATAGATTGTATAGAGGAAAATTGCGAGCAATGCCATCTTGTGTACGCTATCATAAAGTAGATAATAAAGGCGTTTCAGTTCAGGTTGAAGTGATAACGGAATATATTTAGAATTAGCAGCAATATTTTGTCCTGGATTTCCTCGTAGTTTTCCACAAAATGAAAATGCCGCCTTTTGTGTTTAGTTTGGTAGCATAATGTGAAAATCGTGCAAGAATTTCCGACCTCTTCTAGTAGAATTATCTAATCCAACTTTTGATTCAGAACTACAGTTGTGGTTTTATGGCAACTAAAAAAATTGTATTCTTCTACCTAGTTGTATTTTTGAGGTATCGTGTTCACAATCGGTTTGATCGACTGAAAGACTTACCTGATTCAATAAAAGTTTCCTAAAGACTCAGGGAGGTAAAAAAAAAAAGATTTACCAATATCTAGAGGTAAATTTTGCAATAACAATTCATTATTTCACACTTGGTTTTCGAGAAAATAAAAATGATAAGTTTTCAGGTGTATTATACACCTATACATGATTCATATTGATACGAAAATCCATCCTGATGTGTGTACGGTTAAAACAGTCCAACCAGATGGATAACGGAGAATGACATTCTATTCTCTAATATTCCGGAAAAACGAAGAGCAGGTAACAGGACAAACACAGCACTTACACAAATTAGCAACACAAACAGACAACAACAGCACTTTCAATACCGTTCGGGATCTATCAGCTTACTAGCTCGCACTGCGAATAACGCTACAAAGAGATATTCCAAAGACGTTCGCGTTCCAAAGACGATCCCAGTCGATGAACACGTTCCCAGACGTTCAATAATTGTGGTATTTATAATTTTCCCGACAGGGCGTGACGTCACATGGAATCATCTAGTACATTCTGTATATCTCTGCTCCTAATAGAGATATCGAGAAAATTCTAATATTTTTGAAGACCTTCATTTTGTTGCCAAAGTCGCTAAGTCGTCAAAATGGTCGCTAAGTTTTTCGCGAAGATCAGTGGTTTATTCCTGGCCGCCGATGGCATTCCATAAGCACCCCTGAAAAACTCTCTTTCCAACCATAAGACTAATATCGCTGGGAAGCGACATTCCAAGTTCGTAACAATAGACATACAATAGATATTTGGACTTGGAGTGGATTTCATAAAATAATAATTACACTTTTCATTTAACTAAATTACTCCATTAACTTATGCTAAATCATCTTACATGTTTTCTATGTTATGAAATTATTTAATAATAAGATTATGTACAATAGTTAATTAGTTCGTTCAACATCGTAGACGACTTGGATGGCCTGTTATTGTTAAACTGTTTGCTTGTAACCCATCCGTCTCTGTCTCTGTACTGTTTCTGCACAGCTTGATGTTCATAGAACGACAGCGACATCTGGTGACATTTCGCTGTTGGCTCACATTCTTGATCTCTCAGAACGATAGAAATTGAACGATAGAAATTGCCTGATTTCTCCCGAAAGAGAAGCTTGGATTGTCTGTGAAGAAGAGGTTTGAGGGATATAAGAAACATCCAAGCAAAGTGCAGCATGTGGGACTCTCACTATGCGAAAGTAAACTTATTGGCAACCGTCGCAAATGTCTGGTCTATTTCGCACAAATAAAGTACTCACTAAAGCGAAATTCAGAAAACCACTGAGGCAGTCCTGTTTTGAAACCGAGGGTAGGATTGGGTGCAGTAGCCCTTAGGGTTCGGGATGCCCGTAGTTGATGACTTTGCGACCCGTGAATGATCTACCTAAACTGATGGATTGAAAATTGGATTGGTGTGGAGGGCTATCATGTCATTTACGCGATGTGAACTGACGGCGTTCTGTGAATGTCGAGCTTTATTTGCTTGGAAGAATATTGAGGAGGGAAGAGCACGTCCATGTTTCTATACACATTAATTTAACTCCACTTATTTTAAGTTTGAAAATACAGTACTTGTAATCTATTTTTTCTCTCACTTTCTGACGGGCGAGTGTTTTTAAATTTTGAACACTTACATATTAAAGATTAAAATACTTTTTGTTTTATATATAATACTAGCTGATATACCCGGTGTCGCTCGGGATAGAACGATTTTCATGTCTAAGTACATATAACACTTTAAAATTAATAAAACAGTTTTCCGCAGCAGTGTATTTCGTTGATTTTCGGTCGTCCTCCTCCGTGTTGTCTGACCTCCTCAACCAAGTTAAACCCTTCTCTTCTTTCTTCTTTTTTTATAGGTAGTTTGAACCACCTGACAGTCCCTGATACACCATTTTACCTCTCCCCATCATTGCTACTGCGATAAAAGGACTCTTTCATATCTTGGTTTTTATTGCCTTTATCCGGGCTGCAATTCTCTTCTTTTTAGTGTTTGTGTGAACGACCGGCGAAACTCCACATAGTTATTGCTCTTTTATCCTCAGGTCCTCTCCCTCCTAAAAGAATCGGACTCAATCTTGAATGATTTTTCAAGCTCATCACGATCATTTAAAAATTTGTAAAATTAAATGAAACATCGCTATAGAAAGCGTAATTGACGTCATTGGATTCCGGTGCAAACATATTGAAAGAGATTCATGCTACAAATTAAAAGCGGAAGTAAAAATTCGGTCTTTCTGTTAATATTCAAAGAAAACAATATTTTTTATCATAACTTAAACAGTGGTAAAAATACGGGAATAAAGTATTTGATAAAAAAATAAATTGGATTCAATTCATTTACAATAATAAAAAACATTGTTACAAATTGTTTCTGAAATGAATTTAGAAATGTTTATTACAACTGGAGAAAAAAGATGCTATACCATTTAAATTCAGATCAGTAAGAAGAAAATTTTATGCTCTTTAAGATGGTATATAAATAATTTTCGTGCAACATATATTTCTGAAGTTATTGGCGAAAGACTGAGAAAAAATTCTGAAAATGGACTTAATTTTTGTTATTAATTCAATATTTTAAGAAGTGATATTTTTTTAAAGTTGAGAAAAGCGCAATTGATCTAGAAATGCAGACCAGAATGGAATGTGCAATAGGGCGGGCCGAAAAAGTCGAAGTATCTTAGATCTTTTTGAGGTAGTGCGGAAAAGTTGCAAACTCCCATCATTAAAAAGTGTGAAAAATCTTATAACTCTGAATTTATATCTGCTATGGCCTCAATGGGCTGAAAGTTGAGAAAATTGGACTAAAACTGGTGAAAATTCAAAAATTAATAAATAATCACATATTTCGTTGATCGGTTTGCGGTAGTGCTTAAAAGTTAATATTTATTAACAACAACATCTTTACAAAATTTTAGAATTATAGGCAAATGTCTTTGCCGCCTCAACGGCGATGAATTTTGGAAATGTAAGGCGAATTTTTAAATAAATACACGTTTTACATATCTATATATATAATTCTCTTACGTAGCGACAAAAAAGGGTCGAATTTCTTAATCGCCGTTTGGCAACAGCTCGCAAGTTTGATTTGTTTACATCCGCGGAAAGTCTAAAGTTGCTTCGTGTGATCACGTTTATTGAAAACTATTTTTAGTAGTTGGAAATTTGTAAAAATAATGAATTTAAGTCGTGCTGTTGGATATATTATCCGAAATGAACAAAGGCGTACTGAACGGAGTCAGGAAACAGTTCAGGAATCCACTATAAGACGACGTATTCGAAACGAAGCCGATAATCGCCGTCGAACAAAACGTGTGTGTATTCGAAACGATGTTGAGGAGCATAATTGTGGAACTATGTCCGAACAGTGCGGTTTTTGTGGGGCTGTTTATTGGAAGGAAGAGAAAAATACTGCCCATAAGTATACAAAATGTTGCCATGATGGAAAGGTTCAGTTACCGGCATTTCCGGATGCACCGGAACTATTGAAAGTATTGCTAACTGAAAATTCACCTGATGCTAAAAATTATCGACAGCGAATTCGGGAATACAATTCTGCCTTTGCATTCGCTTCGATGGGAGCACAAATTAAACCACCACGTGGAACTGGGCCATACTGTTACCGTTTACATGGTCAAGTGTACCACAGAGTTTCCCCCCTGTATGCAAGTGACCAACATAAAGAAAGTTACGGACAACTTTATATATTTGACTCCAGTGAGGCAACAGAGAAACGCTTGAGTAACAATCAAAATTGCTTGCAACATGTATTTGAAAAACTTGATTTTATGTTAAGGAAATCAATCCCTTTGCTCAGTCTTATCTTCAAATGCACCGATTGGTACAAGAGCACCCAACTACATCAGTGAAAATGGTATTTTTGGAAGATAAAAATTTGGATATGCGGCGCTATAATGCTCCTACTTTATGCACTGAAGTAGCAGCTATATTTGTAGGTGATAATGGAGAGCCCCCAGCCAACCGAGACATTTGTGTGTACCCAGTTGGGAATACATGCCAAAGCATTTCACCTTTAAATCAATGCTGTGATCCAATGACCTATCCTTTGCTATTTCCAAGGGGCGAGTGTAGTTGGAACACTGGAATGGAACATGTAGAAGAAAGGAGAACAGCAAAGCGCACCCGTGTCACTCAACTACAATATTATGCATACAGACTTTCCCAGCGAAATGGTTTCAGTATTTTGCACAATAGTGGTAAGCTTTTTCAGCAATATATTGTTGATGCATATGTTAAAACCGAAGGCTCACGTTTACATTTTTTGCGACAAAATCAAAAAGATTTGCGAATTGAACTTTATCGGGGGCTTTTAGATGCTTTAGAGTGTCGAGCACATAATGAAAATATACGCACTGGAAAACTTATAATACTGCCATCTTCTTTCCAAGGGAGCCCACGTCATATGCAACAAAATTACCAAGATGCAATGGCTATGGTACGCAAGTTTGGTAAGCCAGATCTCTTTCTGACATTTACTTGCAACCCATCTTGGTCTGAAATTTTAAATAGCCTGGAGGGTGTGCAACGTCCTGAAGACCGACCTGATATTATTGTACGTGTATTTAATATGAAATTAAAAGAACTTTTAGAAGATATTTGCAAGCATGGAATATTTGGAACTGTTTTGGCCTATATTTATGTTATTGAGTTCCAAAAGCGAGGTTTGCCTCATGCCCACATTCTTCTAACATTAGATTCAGAAAGCAAAATTCGCACTAAAGATGACATTGACAAGTTTGTGAGTGCAGAACTTCCAGATCCTTGCACTGATCTTAGACTCTTCCAAATTGTGACACAATGCATGGTACATGGCCCATGTGGAACTATAAATATAAATTCTCCATGCATGAGAGATGGACAGTGCTGCAAAAGTTTTCCGAAACAATTCAAGGATGATACAGAGGAAAATGTTAATGGATACCCTATTTATCGCAGAAGAGCCACTGAACCTGTCCAGGTAGGGAAATATTCCATCGATAACAGATGGGTTGTCCCCTATAATCCTTGGTTGCTTTAAAAATTTAATGCGCATATTAATGTTGAAGTTTGTGCCTCAGTTAAAAGTGTCAAATACTTATATAAATATGTATACAAAGGACATGATGCAGCCTCGGTCAAAATACAAAAAGAAGGTGCTCTGGATCATGATGAAATTTTAAGTTTTGTTGAAGGTAGGTATGTTAGTGCACCTGAAGCCATGTGGCGTTTAAATGAATTTAATTTGTCGCATAAATCCCACACTGTAGTGCGCTTAGCTGTGCATTTACCACAGCAACAGCCGATTGTGTACCAAGACGGTCAAGAAGCCCAAGCAATTGAACGAGCTGCTTTAAGAAAAACAACACTAACATCATGGTTTGAACTAAACAAAAATGATCCTTCAGCTCACAACATTTCTTACTCAGATATTCCACAATATTATGTGTTTGATAAGAGTACCACAAATTGGAAGAAGCGACAACGTGGTGGACAAAATGTTATTGGGAGACTGCCAGTAGTTAGTATACTGGATTCTGAGAGGTAATATTTGAGGATGCTACTACTGCGCAAGTCTGGGGCCATTAGTTTTGATGATATTTTGACCGTAAATGGGTTAAGATGCATTACATTTCAACAAGCATGTCAGGAGTATGGACTTCTTCGAGGTGACCAGCAGTGGCATGATGCTTTGAATGAAGCTGCACAATTTCAATCTCCGAGACAGTTGCGCATGCTGTTCGCAATGATTTGTGGCTTTGGAGAAGTGGAGGATGTTCCAGATTTATGGGTGCAGCATCAAGTTTCACTTTGTGAGGACTTTGTGCATCGTTATTCTGAGCAGACTGGACCTCACTATGCACTTGCAGATATTGAGGAACTGCTTACATCCTACAATTTAAGTCTCCAAAAACTGCATCTACCAACTGTAGATTTGCATGCAAGTGTTTTGGAGAGAGTGAACTTTGATGTTGTGGAAGAGCAGGCTAAAGCTAATAGTTATACTATGCAGCTAAATAGTGAACAGCGGAATGTTGTGGAAATCTTATTAAGTGCAGTGTACAACAACGCTGCAGATACACCCAAGTGTTATTTTTTAGATGGTCCTGCTGGGACAGGAAAAACTTTTGTTTATTCAACTTTGCTTCACACAATACGTGGTAGAGATGATGATGTTATTCCTGTTGCATCTACAGGTATTGCTGCAACTCTATTAATAGGGGGGAGAACAGCCCATTCTGTTTTTAAAATTCCAATTGATTTAAATGCAACATCTACTTGCAATTTGAAGCCTAATACAAAAGAAGCTGACATGTTACTGAAAACAAAATTAATTGTGTGGGATGAAGCACCCATGACACATGTTCATGCTTTCTTAGCTGTTGATAGACTTTTACAAGATCTCACAAAATGTAAAGAACCGTTTGGGGGCAAAGTCATTCTACTGGGTGGAGATTTTCGCCAAGTTCTTCCAGTAATTTTAAGAGGTTCAAGAACATTAACTGTTGCCAGCTCCTTAAAAAAACACGCTCTTTGGTTGAAATTTCATAAGTTATATATCTGACAAAAAATATGCGTGCCCTTGAATCTGAAAGGGATTTTGGTGCTTCGTTGTTGGACATTGGAGAGAAAAAAAGTGGCTCAACGATTCAGTTGCCTTTGCAATGCTACCCTTCAATACAAGACCCTGTACATCAATTGTACAGTGATATAGATTTTTCCAGTGTGACCCCACAGGAGCTTAAAGGTCGAGCTATCCTTACTGTTAATAATGAGCGATCCATGGAAATCAACAATAAAGTGTTGGAATTTATGCCGGGAAATGAAACTGTTTATAAAGCAGTTGATATGATCATGAGTGAAGATCCTCAAGATCAATTGACATTTCCTGAAGAATTTTTAAATTCTTTGACACCAACTGGTTTGCCTCCATATGAGTTAAAGTTGAAAATAGGTTGCATTGTAATGCTGTTGAGAAATTTAGCTCCCTCTAAAGGATTATGCAATGGTACACGCCTAATTATCACAAAATTGCAGCAAAACATCATTCAGGCAAAATCCATTGATGGTACACAGACGTTTCTCATTCAACGAATCCCTTTGATTCCATCTCAGACTAACATGCCTTTCAAATTTAAACGTATGCAATTTCCCATTCGTTTAGCCTTTTCCATGACAATTAATAAGTCGCAAGGCCAAACTTTTGAAAAGATATGTTTGGTGCTCAATGAGCCGGTTTTTAGTCATGGACAACTCTATGTTGGCTTATCAAGAGCACGATCTTTTGAATCTGTTTCTGTGATAGCTCCAAAATGTGAAATATTTAACTGTGTTTATGAGGAAGTTTTCTGTGATTGATTGTCAAGTGTATTTTTTTGCATTACATTTTTAATTTGTTTCAATGTTGTATATTATTTTATATCTGAGTGGATTGAATATACCTGCTTTGATACAATTTTTTTTGTAGAGCACAATCTTCAATGTTGTATATTATTTTATATATGAATGTATTGAATATATATATACCTGCTTTCGTACAATATATGTTTTCGTAGAGCACGATCTTTTCAATATGTTTCTGTGGTAGCTCCAAAATCTGAAATATTTAACTGTGTTTATGAGGAAGTTTTCTATGACTGATTGTCAAGTGTATTTTTTTGCACTGCATTTTTAATTTGTTTCAGTGTTGTATATATTTTATATCTGAGTGGATTGAACATACCTGCTTTGATACAATTTTTTTGTAGAGCACAGTCTTCAATGTTGTATATTATTTTATATATGAATGTATTGAATATGTATATACCTGCTTTCGTACAATTTATGTTTTCGTAGAGCACGATCTTTTGAATCTGTTTCTGTGGTAGCTCCAAAATGTGAAATATTTAACTGTGTTTATGAGGAAGTTTTCTGTGATTGATTGTCAAGTGTATTTTTTTTGCATTACATTTTTAATTTGTTTCAATGTTGTATATTATTTTATATCTGAGTGGATTGAATATACCTGCTTTGATACAATTTTTTTTGTAGAGCACAGTCTTCAATGTTGTATATTATTTTATATATAGGAATTTATTGAATATGTATATACCTGCTTTCGTACAGCACAATCTTTTGAATCTGTTTCTGTGATAGCTCCAAAATGTGAAATATTTAATTGTGTTTATGGGGACGTTCCTGATGCTTTCACTATATAAAAAACGGCCCTTTTCAGGGCCAAAAAATTTTATTCCTTCTTTATTAAGGTGAAAGCATTAAAAGGAAATCAGCTTTACTTTGTAAGTTCTATTTGAAGAAAAATATCTTTTTTGAGGCTAAAAAATTTTATTCTGTGCTGATTTAAGTTAAAGCATCAGAAGCAAAATAAAGCCGATTCATATATATATATATATATATGAAGATTTTAAAATAACTTCTAGGACACACAGTGTCTTCATTATAGCGAGCGAAGCGAGCAGGGTTTGCGTAGCAAACCTGGGAGGATTGCAACGCAATCCTTCTGGGGGTTGGCGAGCTTTAGCGAGCAGGGGGCAGAGCCCCCTAGTATTATTATAATGCGAATAGAAACTTGATTCAACCTTTGAAACATACAAAATTACAAAAGCACTATTTTTTGCAATCTTTTTTGGACTCAAATTGTAACATTTGTTTTCTGGATTCTAGTGTAGCTCTGATAAATTCATCCCTCTTCTGCGGTTCATCTCTTTTTCTGGAGGCTTCAGTGACGAGTTTCACAATTCGCTCAACTGCTTGCGTGTGTGAAGGAAATTTCATAAAGTCCCAGCTATCCATTGGCACATCGTCCTGTATCATATTCAGAAATTCATGACAACTGATCTGTCAGAGAACTGGAGGCGGTGTGACATTACAAGCTTGCCAGTCAATGAGTTCTACGTAATCTGTAGCGTATTCATTATTCTGTAACAGCATGAATAACGAATCTACAAACACAATTTCCTTCTGGGCCAATTTCCAAATTTATGAATATGTAACAAATGCACTATTGGATGATTTTAGCAGCCTTATTTTTCTGGGATGTGACAGCAAAGTCATGAACACTGGAGTGTTTAATGGTGTAATTTGCAGGCTTGAATTGAAACTTCATCGACCAATCCAATAGATTATCTACTTACTTCATTTCAGCGTGTTACAATTACGACACCTATTTGAGCGCAAGTCTTCTTGTCCCTCGTCTTACGCCGGAGACATTGGACGAAGCCTGAAAGGTTGCAAGAAGCTGCCACTTCTTGCTTTTAATAGTATTGAATGTGAATTCCCAGGCATTGATCCCACCAAATTAAGTTGTGATCAGAAATACTTATTAGACGTTTGCACAGCCTGGCGTTCTGGCGTTGATTCTTCAGATCTAGTGAAGTGTCAACCGGGCACGTTGAATTTGGCCCAGTGGCTAACAACTGTAAATCGAGTATTGAGGCTAAAATCAGACCCGTCAAATGAGTTCACAACTTTGGTTGTATTCATTCGAAGAGTTTACGCACCCTCATGGTTCTGAATTAAGGTTCATCATTCCATAAAGGATGGTACTAGACACTTGTGGCATTTCATCAGCTCATCTCGATACTTGCCTAATCATGAAATATCGTGATATAATTGAACCAGTTATTTCTCGCAAAGCATACTTTGCTTGTTCCAGAAAACATGCTTTTGGCTATGTTAACTGATGAGAGATGCCATATTAGAATCCTTACAGCTCGGCAAATTATCAAGGCAAGGGAAATTGGCCCAGATGTTAATTGTGTTCTTAGATTCGTTATTCCTGCTGTTAACATTCGAGCTACAGACTACGTAGGTCTCATTGACTGGCAAGGTTGTAATGTCACACCGTCTACAGTTCTCAGACATATCAGTTCTCATGAACTTCTGAAGATGATGCAGGACGATGTGCCAATGGACGGCAGGGACTTTATTAAATTTCCTTCACACACGCAAACAGTTGATCGAATTGTGAAAATCGTTGCTGAAGCCTTCAGAAAAAGAGTTCGACCGCAGAACAGGGATGAATTTATGAGAGCTACACTAGAACCCAGAAAACAAATGTCAAAATTTGAGTCCAAAAAATATTACAAAAATAGTGCTTTTGTAATTTTGTATGTTTCAAAGGTTGAATCAAGTTTCTATTCGCAGCATAATGATATATTTAAAACGTGTATTTATTTAAAAATTCTCCTTAAATTTCCAAAATTTGGCGCAATTCAGAAAAATCGGCCGGCGATATTGTCATTTGACAGACTGCACCTTTTATGCACCTATCCAGAACCGACCATCAGATCACTTTACATTGCATCGGTGGTATTAGCGCTTAACGGATTAGAGCAGCGGGTGAATCGTGAAGCTTTTCATTACTGATCCTCACGGCAGATCGATTTGCTTAATTTTTCTGGACGTGCACTGGGAAAGAATCTTTCAGGCCCATTAAATGAGAGGGAAGCTTACGGGTGATCCTGTTTGCTATTAGAAACCCTAGAGGGCAATTAATATCGGATGCTTAAGGTTATTAGGAGGCATAACTGAAAAGTTAGGTACGCTATACAGAACAGAACACCACTCCATGCTCCTTCCACTGGAATTATTCATTGAGATCCCTGACCAGTTAGATGGGGAAGGAGTGGAAGAAGCAAAGTTAATGTACAATGTAACAATGCTAATCATTACTCTTAGATCAGATTAATGACTCACATTGACGATAAATTTAAAGATTTTATTGGTAAAGATAAAGGGCGCATTATTGCTGGTAACTTGAACATACTTGATTCTATTTTGTTACAGGAATTGATGGGGAGAGGAACTAAATTTAGAATTAGGGGAAAATTTAGTTTCAAGGAGATTTTATTTTCCATTTGCAAAGATCTGGATTTGTTTATTTCCAAAGTAGCAAGAAGATACTATTGGCCAATTGAAGGGTTTGGAGAATGGAAACAGAAGATTCTAAAAGAAAGTAAGAGTAGATTTTATTTTTATAAAAGGTGCTTTAAAGATAGAGGTATATTTGTTAATAAATTGATATTGAAAGATATTAAAACATTAAAATATAAATTTATTATTACTACTGTTGACAAAGCGACCCGGCGAATTTTTGTATTTTATGTAAATTTTACTATAAAGAAATTTTAATTAATAAATATAACTCTAATGCAACTTTTTGCTTAGTGAATAGTAGTAAAAAGGAATTAGATAAAATAATGTTGGCTTTTGCTAAAACACTAAAAATTGGAACCTGTTCTTTAAAGTTTCCTTATATTTTTTCAAATGTTAAATTTCATAAGAATCCTACTGGATTTAGGTTTGTTACGTGTGGTACTGGATGTTATAATTATTTTATTGGTAAACACTTCTTCAAATTATTAAATATTATATTAGATGAAATTAAGGAAGAAGATAACTTCATTATTAGCAATAACTCTGAAGTTCTGGACTTCCTGAGTAGTAACAAAATTTGGAATTTAAATACCTATGACTTCGAAAATCTCTACACTAACCTGCCACATGATAAATTAATGGACGTTTGCCTTTTTGTGTTCAATGAATTTCTTAACGATTCTATTATAGAAAAGACTGACTAGTTCGAACTATGTAATTTCAGCATTAAAGAAACTACCTTTCTAATGGTATGCACTATTATAAACAGATTTCAGACATTCCAATGGATGCTACATTCTCCAGTGCTCTGGCAAATGTCTTCTTCCACTTCTTTGAGAATAAAATTATTAGAAATTATTTAAGTTACGGTTACAGATTTATTGATAATCTTCTTATTTTAAATTCTCACAAATTAGATTTCATTATTAATTGTTATCCAAAAGAACTTAAACTAAATAAAAAGGAATTAAATCAAAATAAAGGTACCTTTTTAGATATTAAAATTGAAATTTCTGAACAAAAAATCTTACTTGGCTTGTTTGACAAGAGAGCTAATTTTAATTTCACTTGTAAAAATCTTTGTGATTATCATTCAAATCTAGATTCTAAGTCTTTAGAAGCGTAAATTTTAGTCAAGTTAGCAGAATTAAAAAAAATATGCTATAATAGAAATGAATTTTTAGTGGCTGCCAATAATTTTCTAAAAAACAATTTCCTGTTTAATATTGACAACGTTGAAGATCTTATTCTTGAAAGAAGTCTTCTATTTAAATATTAATTTATATATTAAGTTAAATTTTGAAAAATAATTTTTGGATGCTGCTATATTTTCTAATAATTTCTTTTTCATTTTATTTATTAAGGCATTGATATTAACTGAAGGATTTTTTAAATCATTTATTCGAAATGATTGAGTTATCTCCACTTCATGTTTTTCATTTTCTTTGCGAATTATAGATGGCTCAAGAGTTTTGGTTGGTTAAATTATTAATGGGATTAATAGGGCGAGAAGTTCATTTATTTGTGATTAAAAAGTGGATTTGATTCTCAGCAAGGCTGGAGTAGGTTTTGATTTTTTCCTTCTTTTCCTGATGTTTTTATGAATGCATTTCCTGCTCGATGGCTGATGATTTTAAAATCAATCTTGTTAGCGGTATTATGTTTTAGTTCTTTTCTTTAAAATCTTTTGTTGATTTTACTTATCTCACTCGTCTTTTGTTGGTAAATTTTAGTCTATGAGAAGCTGTTTTCAGACGAAAATGAGGCTTTTTAGAGAAAAATTTCCCAAACAATTTGAATCAATTTCGCATTTAATCTATAGCACTTGAAAAAGTGGACTAGAATGGATTCCTTGTTTGTTTAATTCTATTCTCTCGGAGTATATTTCTTGTTTTTTACTTTTTTTTAATAGTCTTTGACTCCCTTTGTTTTTTTGTGTGCAGCGGCATATTGCACGCTACTTAAACATTGTTTAAATTTTGCAATGTATGTTTAAATTTATTTTAAAATTTGTTTTAATTCCTAATTTAATTTTATTTGATTATCTTCATGCTCTAATAAAAAGGAAGGTATACAGTATGAAAAATAGCACTGATAGTAAAAAAGTACATAAATAAAAAAGAACAAAACGAATAAATAAACACAAAATACTAAAAAAAAATTGCAATCAAAAAATGCAATGGGTGTTCTGAGTATTATTATTAGAGATAGTTCGTCATAACGACATTGCCTAGTTTCGGTTAAAATTTTCGTTCTAACGAGCTTCACGTTATAAGTGAATCATAATGAATACAATAAAAAACGCTAAAGAAATAAAATAGACATATTTGTCTCTTTTTCATTTTCTTTAGAAATGCTTTTATTAAAATATATATCCAAAGCAGACTGATTTTGTGGGTGCATATTTGATTGGATAATATAACTTTACACTTTATGTAATGCAGCAAATTCTGGGACTGAAAAGTTTTAAGAATTACTAATGTCCACAATATTTAATGCATCCCTCAAATCTTTTTTTTTCTGAGGAGCGCTCCCATTGTCTTCAGTTTCTCTTCCTCTGTTGAAACAGCTTTGCTAAGTTCAAAAATGATACCGTCTCAAACTTCTCTCCTTGGCATAATATCTTCATCTCATAATTCTAGATTAGACTATTTAAGCTCACATTTTATTCTCTGTAACATCACAGCTCTGAGTTTTCTCAAACCCGTATATATATTTCAGATGTGCTTTTACTTTTCCTGTGAGAGGTAAACATGTGTATTGTAACAGTTTTCAAAACATTGTGCATTGTTGAGATTCATTACTCAAACCAAGAACAAAACAGAATTAGGCAAGAAGGGACCATGATGCTGATATTTAAATGTTGTCAAATAAATGGATATATTCCAAACATCATTTTTCGTTCGATCGTTTTGATGGTTGCGCAGGTTGATTAAAGGTTTCGCAGTAAGATGTTTTTCAAATTAATCAGTAAGTCGTAAAATATATGATAAACAAATTCTTAACCAAGGTACATGTCCATCAAAATTAATTTTAGCAATTGATATCTTGAAATTTTCCCAAAAATATTACTTTTTTAACAAATTATTATTTAATTTCGTTCAACATGAGTAGCAATTTTTAAAAATTCTACCGGTTTTTTTTATTTAACGAAAAGCAAGCTTTTTAATAAAAATGCAATAAATACGATCGTTAAAAAAATCAACCACTGGGAGTGTTCGTCCCCCGATTTTCCCGTATACTTTCATAATGTATTGAATATATAGCGTTGAATAGCTATTTAATAAATTGCAATAAATCCTATCATTAAATAAATAAACCAGTGGGAGTGTTCGACCCTCGAATTTTACATTTACTTTCATAATATAGTGAATATATAATACTGTACAGTATTTTAATGAAAGTGCAATAAATACAATTACTAAATTAATTAACCATTGGGAGTGTTCGTCCTCGACTTTCACGTATACTTTCATAATGCATTGAAAATATAGTGTTGTATAGCATTTTAATGAAAGTGCAGTAAATATGATCAATGAATAAACCAACTAGTTGGAGTGTTCGCACATCGATTTTTACGTGTACTTTCATAATGTAATGAATATATAATGTCTATAGCATTTTAATCAAAGTGCAATAAATAGGATCAGTAAATAAACCAAACAGTGGAAGTGTTCGTCCTTCGACTTTCACGTATACTTTCATAATGCAGTGAATATTTAGTGTTGTATTTCATTTTAATGAAACTGCAATAAATATGATCACTAAATAAACCAATCATTTGTAGTGTTGACATAGAGAGGAGACTCGAGAGTGCATTTTGTACCTTTTCAGCTGACTCGAGATGTCAGGCCGGCTAAGAACAAACTCGTGGACGGATTTATTCGGATGTTTACAGTACAGAACAGAACGCCGTCTCTTACCACCTTACCCGTGACCACACAGGTCACTGAACGGTTTTCTGGGCAATACACGGTAAGAAAATTGAAAAACAAAATAAACAAAAAGAAAGAAATATTTACACTATGTATAGTACAGGCATTTTCACTTTTACACTATTAGTTCGAAATATTCTTCTTTTCTTTAGATGTTGTTATACCTTTAGTTCAGCTCGCTGGAAAGTTGAAGGCTATGGAGGCTGGAAAATATCTCTGTTTTCGTTAATGAATTTGACAATCCCACGAATTTTATGCCTGGAGGCGAGGTTATTGGCGACTCTTTTCAGCCAATCTTGTTCGAAGTTTGGCGCTGGCTTCCTCATATGCCAAGACACTGTGTAAATACACTCCGTGGCATAGTGAAGTGCCGTGCCAATTCCACCACTACTGTAATAATCGCTGTCTAACAGGTGAAACTTTTTGAGGTAGGCAGGGAAAGGGCCATGTTGAGAGAAGAAGATAACATCCTCTCTAATCCAGTTAGCTGGAGGGAGACTAACTGAGGGCATGATGTTGTAGATTTTCCTGCCTGTATCGCGATTCTTCTATGAGGTTTGCCACTCCTCTAGCATGTTCTTCCAGAGGAAGCCTTTTATGAGCGGTTTAGGAAGCTTAGTGAGTGAATAATGTTGCACATGCTGCGTTGTGTCTTTTACCAGTTGGTTTGCTCTTTCATTGCCTATATTGCCTGCATGCGCTCTAACCCACGAGACTTTTTATTCTTGATTTGTTAGGAGGATTTTGAAATTTTTCTTGCTGCTTCGTTTGTGCTCTTTGAATTGGAAGATGCCATGATACTTGCTCTATTGTCTACGAGTATATTTACAGTATAGGGTGTTTCATATTGAATGGGTCGAAAAGAATAGCACAGTAGGAATTACGTAATTGATAAATTTATCCGAAATCAATTTATTCGGAAACTACAATCATAGAAGTTTTATCCGGCAACAGCAGAAATTTCTTCCACTTAAGAAATCGCAGATAGAGGCGCTAATAGTCAAAATGGCGCCTTTCACCATGCAGGAGAAAGCATACTGCGTTTTAGAATTCGCCAAAACATCTTCGGTTAGCGTCGTGCAACGACATTTTCATGCATGATCCCAGATCTAACTCCTTGCGATTTTTTCCTCTGAGGTTTTGTCAAAGACAAAGTGTTTGTGCCTCCACTTTCTCAGAATCTACAGGAACTGAAGCAGCTGATAACTAACGTGTTCAGCGCATTAACAGAGATCTCCTACTCGAGTGCGTCAGGAACTTGACTACCGCGTAGACATTAGCCGTTCACACATCGAACATCTCTAGAAACTTGGATAACTGTAGTTTCAAGGTAAATTGGAATTATCTAAATAAATTAATTACAGTGTTCACAGGAATGTTTTATTTTTGGCCTATTCAATATGAAACACCCTGTATATCTACAACTTTAAGAATAAAAGCACATACCAAGTTTCTTCCATCTAACTCAAAGTGTTTATGTCTTATCGTGTTCACAAGCATACCCACAGGCTTATTTATTATTGACACAGCTTTTTCAATATTGGACAAATCTCTAATTTTCATATGAAAACAATTTATCAAATTTCATTCATCTCATTCGTTTAGTTCTGATTCAATCGCCTTCACAGATAAAGAGAAACAATCTTAATTCCCAAAATAATTTTACGAACTGATGGAGGTTTTAAACTTGGAGATCCATCAAAATTTCGATGTCGGATTATACTTTTTAAGATTACCATACTTTCCCTTTTAATTCTTCGCATACTAGTAATTAAAAAGTAAAAGTTTAGAAAGAATATAATGAATAAAATCAACTCAATTTGAATTCGTCTTTTCTCTCGGTTCTTTCTAATTTATAACTTTTAAAATGTGAAATACACGTTTTCTTTTTCTTTTATTATTCTATAAATAAACATATACTAATTAAAAGTCTTAAATTATATTTTAAAAAATATTTCATAAATTGTTTCATTTCGAAAGTCAAATTAATTCTAGAACGTTTAACTGAATATTTCGCTTTAATGAGATTTTTGATCTTCAGCCCCTTTTTACTTCTAATTTGTCTTCAAAACCACTTGCTCTGACTAGCAACTTGCCAAAGTCTTACATAATCAAACATCTACAGGCTAAACGAGGGGAAAATTAAATAAAGGAAATAAGCAAAATTCTAAAATTTGAGAAAACATTCAGTTAATTAGCTAGTCAAAATAGTAAACTAGTGATAAAAATCAAACAAGTTTTTAATTTTTAAACCTGATTAAACACACTGATTATCAACTTGATTGAAAATAGAGTTTTCATAAAAGAAACAGACAAGTAGCAAATTAAACAGTTTTAATACCTTATTTGGATATGGTCCAGTGATGTAGTTCGCACTTTAATTTTAAACTTGATCTGCTTCATGTTTTGATAAAAAATTAATTACAATTTATAAACCCTCAGAGAAAGTTTAGAAACATAGTTTGTCATCTAATTTAGTTTCCGTCATTCGCTCAAAGGATAAATGCTTTCTTTATTATCTCATTAAAATCTAGGAAAGTGCCTTTATTTTAAAAAATGAGCTTCATTATAACATATAGGATACATACTGATTAGGAAGGAGAAATAAAAAAGTAATCAAAACAGATTTGAAGTATTTGTTTTTTCTCATTTATGTCTTTTCATGTTTAAATTCAGGATATTATTTCAACTGGGGAGGATAAAGTCATAACCTTTCTTCTATTTTTCATTAATCTCTAGAAGGGTTTGATTAAATTTCTTTTTTATATCCTCGCATCCTCTAAAATCTATTTCGATGAAATCTCAATGACCCGACGACATTTGATTCAGTGCGAACCAATTTTGATCGTTACAAATGGATTATTACGAATCTGTAGAATTTAATGAATTAGATGCTCGAAGCATATCTTTGACGATAATTTAACTTAAATGTTAATTTTTTACTTTCCCGTATAGGAAGCATATAAACTAAAGAAGTGTATAACTGCACTCGTCAAAATATTCCATCAAAAATTTGTTGAATATCATGGTTTTAGGACTGTAAAACCAGGTCTGTCTGGGAGCACGTCATAACCTGAGCGTGTCAGGTTATTGCACACTATTCACGTAACTGTTGTGTAATTAGCATTGTACTATTCTTAAATTCTTTTTCTTCAATAAGGTTATCCGGGCATTGGCTGGGGATTCTGATCGGTCGCTTTTGGCAAGCGGGCTGGGGGGGGGGGGGGGAGGGGTTTTTCAAATTGTTTGGGGGTTCGTCTTCTTGGTGTGAGGCCTATGCGCCCTGCGTGTGGTGGGGATTGCAGAATCCACCTTGTCTCCATTCAATCGGTATGGCACCCCTAGTAGTTATAGGAATCGAGGACACGTGTGCCATTGTGTCTGAGAACACGATAATGCAAAAAAAGTAGAGCTAATAGAAGGATGAAATTAAGTGGTCTTTACATCCAATTTTTAAATTTCTGTCAAATTTTCGATAAAACCAGTAAATATATAGAGGGCAGATTGATAAGCGGGAACATTGATACAGATCTTAAATTTTGATGATAGGAATGGCTCAACATGTTCATATCACCTCATATATATGGCACTGTAACCCTTAGCACACAGTATATTTTTCTGTCATGTTAAGTAAAAAGTTAATTTACAAATGAATCAAACCACTAATCTTCTAATCGAAGTAAATTTTAATCTAAGTACGTGTTGTGTGATTTATTTCACTAATTATGTTTTCCTGCCAGGGAATGTACTCCAAAGGTAGGGGGAAAACATTTATTTTTCTGAACTATATTGAGTTTTGATGTTTTTTTAGCGTTGATTTTGCGTGACCCCTTGTTTTAAGTAAAAAAGTCTGTTGGGGCAGATTGATACAGTTGAATCCGGTGCACGTTGATACGCATCTTCTGTGTGTATCAATGCGCCTTAAAACAAACTACTTCGCAAAATCTTCTTCGGAAATGGGAAAAACTAAAAAATGAACTATCTAAGAGAAACACAATTAACTATTTGCTTTAACTAACAAACACTGTCTGAATTTCATTGAAAAAATGAAAAGTATTGTTGTAAATTATGCTTAAAACAATTTTTTACGAATTCATTAAAATTGGAAACAAAATGTCCGGAAACTTAATTAATATCATCGAGAAGATAATTTTTGGATTTTCATATGTGTGAAAATTATTTTTGTGCTATATTATTTTCGTAAGTCATCAAGAGGAACGCGAATATTTCCCATAAATTTTAATTAATTAAAATTTTAGAAGACGGCTTCGAGGTTCACATTCCCCCTCCAAAGAATTTTTAAACACACACACACACACACACACACACACACACACACACACACACACACACACACACACACACACAGACACATATTCATCTTTATTATTTGTAGAGACAAATTATTTTCTGAGGCATTATTGTTTCAATTATACAGTCTCATTAAAAATATTGAATTTTGATTAACATAAAAGTTAGTTACTTTGGTAAGCTTTTAAATCCTGATTTGTATTATAATCTTTATTGATAAATCGCATTTTGTTTTGATCTCACAGATCTGTTAACCATCATTATTTTCGATATTTCCGCGCGTATCAATGTACCCCTAGTATAAGGCAGAATGATACAAATCCATTATTAGAAAAAAGGTGTAATGAATATTTTATTGTGTCATTTATGCTCGACTGAAATGCTGTATTAGATTAACAAATGTATAAATTTAGTGCATTAGTTCTAATTATTACCGTTGGTAAAATCATTTTGTAGTTTCCAAAAAAAATTTATCAATGTCCCCGCATTTCCCCTCTTACGGTCAATGTAATATATCGGCTATTATATATATTCACCCCAGTAATTATATATAATAACCGGATTTTTATGCGGTTATTGTATATGATTACCGATTACTCACATTGATCATAACATATATATGTCGATCTGCTTTGATGGGAATGCGTTCACTGAAATACGCAAAGAACTGGATGGATGAAATTTGATATATATTTTTTAAAACCAAAATTTCAGATGTGCATCAAATTTTGGATTACTACCGTAACGGGACAGAATGTTTGTTGGTCTGACCATTTTTGGGCCTGTGAACTCGATAATTAAAACTCGTAACAAACTTGATGAATAAAATTTGTTATGAAGCCTTGCCGTCACGATTGTAAATTTCTATTGGACTCAACAGGCGAAAGGGAAGATTTTCAAATAAATACATCGATTTTCTTCACTGCATTACGAAGCAATAAACCCGAAATATTGTGTTAATACACAAAACAGTCGAGAGGAGAACACTCCCTCTGTTTTAAATTTAAAAATGTATAAGTTATAGAATATATAACTCTTAAAATCTCACAAATTTCCATTATGGAGGCTTATTAGAAATCTATTGTTTATTTCTCATTAAACTGGCAGAAAAGCACTCGCTGTTTCTTTGCGGTTAAAATTTTTTTCTAAGAAATGAGAAGTTTTATTGTATCGTGATTTTCTAATGATTTTGAACTCAAAAACAAAAATTGTAGTAAAAGCCCCCATTTTTAAAATTTAGTTTATTTCCACTTCTTAATTAAACCAATAAATAATCTCTAAAATTAAGAGATGGAATTGCTGAGCTAAAATTAATCAGAAAATTCCCCATCGCATCTCAGGATTTAAAAGGGATACTTTTCTACCATATTCGGCTTTGAATACTACACAAAAGCCTACATAAAGCCTCACTAATTCTCTTTGATGCTACTCATTAGCGTCACATTAATTAAGAGAGATACTCTCCTAGAAAATATCTCTGTCGTCTTGTTAATATGACGGTTGACTTTAGTGTTATTGAAATGACAAAGGAAACAAACACTCTTACAACGGTTCTTCCAATAATGGCTGGAATTCGTTACATAAGTCATTTTTTTAAAATTGCAAATTGTGCAGTTTTTTGCTAAAAAGAAGTATTCACGGACGTTTCGGCGATACATATCCTTTTAAATAAATCTTATGACATTCTTGATGATGCGCAGTATAATCATAAATTAACCAAAAGTTTTTTAAATGTGAAGCAATACTGCTAGATCTGTTTCTAAAGGTCTTATCAAGTGGAATTTGTCCACAGATAATAATTAATAACTGATACACTGACTTTTCAATCGTGTTTCACTTAACCGCTTTTGATGCAATATATAGCAATTGTATTGTGCAAATCTTTTTTACTAAATCATAATTATCTACATATATGTATTTTTATGCATATTAAATTATTGAATATCAATTTATTGTAAAAATAAACGCCTCCATAAATGAAACTCTTATTGAAGATCGCTATTCTTCAGAAAATGAACGTACACCACTTTCAGTAACAACTCTTCACTTTCTTTGAATTCATTTTCACTTCCTCTAATTGTAATAATTTTTTTCCTCCTTTACTAGACTGAACAATGACGATTAATCACAGCAAATCTTGCATAGAAGAAAATGAATTCTCAAATAAATCAATTTAAACAACATCTAAAATAATAGATTTTTTCAATAAGGTTTAAATTTGTTTTTTTAATTCGGATTTAGCGTGTTTTTTGCCCTGTTTTTTCTATTGCAGATTCTTAACTAGAAAAAACAATCCTAAGATCACTTGCTAATGAGGTAATAAAGACAGACGGCAGATAAGAAAGGATGTTTTTGTGAGTTTGATGATGAATGTTTCCTTTCTTCGAGAAACTGACTCGAAAATTTTCCATACGCGGTAACATATGCCATGCCTTTTATTCTAAGCTTTAAATCAATTAACTTATAGTTAAATCCAGTTCAAGGAAGAGAGAGCTTTTTGGGGATGGAAATCTCCACAAACATAAAAGGATGGTATTGATAAATCAGGATGACTATGTATCACATCTTTGTAATTTTTGAGAAATAATTTAAGAAAATATTTATAACTTATTTATTTTTATAAAAATGGAATTTGAATCCGACATAGTTTTTTAAGTTTTGTCGAAAAAAATAATTTTCTCGTTCATAATATCGATATCAAATAAAAGGTTTATTATGTGAAGCCTGTTAAAAGACTTAATGACTTAACTTAACAAAAGCTCGAGTGTAAGCATAGAGAGTTATTAAGCTAATTTTAAAAAAATCTGATCTTAGATATTTTTTCTTCCTTTTCCAAAACATTTCATATATTATTCAACGGAGTATATGTAAAACACAATCTTATATTCAGGTGTTTCTTTCGTGTTTCAGTAATATAACAATGTCCCTAACATTAGAATTTTAGGTTTTAAACTGTCACCTTTTAATAATTGTTAATCGGATAAAAGCAGATTTTTTCAGTGAATTTTTCTTACCCATACTAGCAGCTTGTTTTATAACCAAAATCATGCATTGTCAATGAATTAATATCTTCAAACTACACCATAATTGTAGATATCTATCAAATTATGTACGGAATCCTTCAGAAGGAAGTCTGTCAATCCATGATCTTGCAAACACGATATTTCAACAATGTTCCGAGCTAGGCAGTGAAATATGACATAAAATGTTATCACCAAAATTGTAGGTAGAAATCAAATTTTTGGCTAAACCCCGTAAACATATGATTGACTGTTGCTTTGTCTATTCTTGGCGTTATTCGAACTCGATTACTCTAAAACGCAACAAATTAGATAATTGAAATTTGTTAGATAATTGATAATTGTCTTAGTATAAAAATTATAGATCTGAATCAATTTATAAACCACGGATAAGGTCCAAATTCTTATTCTATTCTCTTCACTGCACTATAAAACGTTTCTCAGAACGAGAATATGAAAGAATATTTTGTACAAACATGAGGAACTCGAAAGTAGAAACTTCCGCTGGTTTGTTTGATGAAAACATATTTGAAAAAGCAGAATTTCTTCTTTCCTTATCGCTTCTTTTCTGGAATTTCGGAGTTTAGTTCCCTGATATAAATAATCACATCTTCGAAAAATCAATAATTTTCAAAAAGTACAAAAAAAATTGAGGGCGTTTCGTAGCGCACTGTCATTGTACTTTCTGACGCATAAATTAAATTCTGAAATGTGCTTAAACTGATATTATTTGAAAGTCCTTTCCAATTATTTATGGTTCAACAGTTCTTTTAATTGCAAACTTATTCCAAATTCTTTTTTCTTGACTTTATTTCAAAAAAAATTCTTTGAAATCTTAGCCAAGCTTTAATGATATTTTCCCTTTTTAACATGTCAATAATTATTGCTAATAATGAGCAGATTTAACAGAACAATATTTTTCCTTAATTTCAGTAATTAACAGATCTATCACATGCAGCAAATGTTTTACTTTCATTTTTATCATGACCGTATTTCTTTAATTAAAGAATAAAAATGCTAATGATATTCGAAAGTTCTTACAATAAAAAACATCTTTTTTTCCCTGTATAAACATGGATTATTTTAGAACCCATGGGAAAGGCAGTTTCCTTAAAAAAAATCTATAGAATTTGGAAGATTAATATCCGGGCATAATAAGCACCTGCCGTATTTGCTTCAATTGCTTTGCTCATAAAACTCAAGATTCATCCTTTACCTAAGCCAATTTACTTACGCTTGGCCTTGTAACCTTTTGCTGAATTTAAATTCTCGTAATTTGTTTTTGAAAGGAAAAGTTTTTTCAATAAAAAAGTTTAGGTGATAAACTGAATAATAATTTCTTGGTTTAATCTTGGTTTATTTTTTTGTCTCTTCTACTTTTCAGTACATTTAATTCTTTGAAAAAAGTGTTAATTTTAATACCTGTTGAAAGACGAGTTACTAAGCTTTTTCACAAGAAACTTTTGTATTTACTGAAAACACTAAAAAATTAACATATGTATAAAACATTGGATATTAGTTCCATGAATCGAGATTAGGCGTGGATAAACCAGTGGGAGTATTATCTCTTTGACTTTCTCGTATACTTTCACAATATGGTGCATATTGTGTTACCCTTTAATTTTGAGAATAGAATAGGCATTAGATTTGTTCCGATTGGCCTATTGGGTCCAAAATTAGAAACAGATTTAAAACTTTGATGCCAAATCCACTTTACCAAATTTTGAAAATTTAATATTATATTTATTTTCCAGGATTACTGAGTTTTTAGTTATCGTGTTCATATGAACAAGTATAGAAAGACAGGCAAAAAGCCAGTCACTTAACAGATTTCCTCCAACCTTTAATACTGACCAAAAATTTGGTGATAAAGCAACATTCCAAATTTCATCCCCTTTGCTAGTTGCACTTTTGAGTTCTAGGTCAGATATTTACGAGCGCTCCGTTCCATGCCAAAACCGGTCGTTAATGAGAAATTCGGTTGAGAAATGGAGCGGCTCGGTCGAAAGTTTGGACGGTGGGAAGTTTAACCTCTTTGACTCCATTTGGACTGCCGGACCATAAATGCTGAAATGAAACTGGCATAGATACACGGGGGAGTGGTCTGTCTCTTGAGGATATCGGAGGGGGCGGGGTTCTAGGTTGGAAGGCGGGGGACAAATAGGCGCAGTAGGATATCGGAGTGTCCGTGGTTGATAGGCTTGTAGGGGATCGCCTCGTCACTGACCTACCTAACTGAAGGGGCTGGATATGGAATGGTGTGATTGTCATCGCATCGGGTGGATGCTCGTAAATGAAGGGCTTTAGCATTACAGATTCACCTGCAGTGGTTTCCTTCTCAAGTCAACATCCAAGGTAACGAGATTGCAGATGCACTTGCTAAAGCAGTTGCTGATGATGCTTCAGTGCCTTCTGCACCTCTCACCTACTTGGAGCTGTTCTCTAGAGCTAAAAGCAGGAATAAAACTATCTGGCTCATTCCAACGGTGCATCACTGGTATCAGGGTTCTCGACCAGGTGGCTGTCTATGAATTGACTGCAGCAGACGCCACCAAACAACTCTTACTCGCTTTCTTAGTGGGCATATCAGAAGTTTGACTTTCTCTGATAATTCTAAGTGTTTTGAGATCTGCCCAAAATGTACTACAGAACAGACCACACCTGATCATATTCTTGCATGCCTGGGGCTTTCCAAACTGAATCTTTTTCCTAATCTTCTATTGTATTTGGATTTCCTTAGGGTGCACAGGCTCATGGACCTGATATAGCTCTGCTGATCTTCGGGTATCGTCAACAACAACAGTATTCACATGCACACGGACTGATAAGCAGACTTTCCGTTGACAGGTTGTGTCCATAATTTGACAGAAATGTACAATATTAGTTTACAGCCACTTGCGAAATTTCATCCTTTTAGCTCCTTGTGTTTTTGAATTATTGTATTCACAGACGAACAACCATAATTCCAGAAATAAATTTTCGGACTCAAGGATTTGTAATACGCTTAGAGTTATAAAAATACCAAAGTTAAACATTTTGCACTTGCAGTGCCTTCCCTTCATGTGCTACATAAACAAGAAAATAAAACGAACGTGATGCTAAAACTCAGAACAATCTTTCATGATCACGTGACAAATATAAGTGTTCAGCGATTGTTTTAATGGGAAAACATTCAAGAGAAAAAAGACATATCAATACAAAACACCACTCCATGCCCCTGAACTCTAACATTTAAGGTTATTTAAGCAGTTCCCGGGACATGAAGTATAGGAAAAATCACAGTACCCGAGGAGGTGAAATCTCTTAGACCTTAATCAAAACACTGCGAGATATGTAGGTAATTTAAATATTAATAACAAGCACAGTTACGTTAATGTGACTGTGTTCTTGCTTCAGGGTTTTTTAATAGCGTAAGAAAATTTTCAGTTAGTCGGTGGTGGATTCGATGGTCCAAGAATTGATAACTAACAAAAAAATTATAAAAACTTCATTCACTCTTAAAAAAGTAGAGTCTCACTCAATTTAGTGCAAACAACTGTTTAAAAATAAAGACAAGCCTGAAATCATCTCGATGTATTGTTCCTTCGCATGAGTGAATCAGAATATTGTCTTCATTTTAAAAAATATTTCAAACATATGCAAAAGTAATACCTATCTCAACTTATTTAAATAAATAGAGTGAATATCCTCACATGTTCGCATAAATGGGAGTAGAAAGACCAACAGACATTCAACCAGTCAATGTATTTGCTCCAAACTTTGACACTGATCTACTATTCTGTTGATAAAGCATGTTAAATTGCATCCACCTAGCTCGCTACGTTTCTGAGTTATCGTATACAAGTTAATGGCCTGACATACAGACTTTTATCTCACGATTTCTTTCAAAATTTGGTAGAAATACCAAATTTTATTCTTCTATTCTACTGCCTTTTGAAGTTACAGATCATCAAATAGACTTAAATAATAAAAAAGATTTCTTCGGATTCAGCGAAATCTGGAATTTGGAGATTTATCAAAATCTTGTGGTCAAAGTTTTTGAAGATTGCAGCATTTTCTCTTTGGATATTTCGTATGTGAGGAGGTAATAAAAATCGGAACTCATTCCTCTAGGTATTCATCACCACTCCTACAATAATAGAAAATTGTGCGTGTGCGGGCACTAATTTATCTGTATGTGCTATTGCTACGCAGGGTAAACACTCTAAACATGGTTCCACAGCTAATTTTTAAACCATTAGAGATGTCTAAAATTCTAAACCATTAGAGACCCGTGGGTAGGTTTTAATCACAGAAGAGCAATATTTTTAACGTAGACTTACGTCTCTCCATATTGGTCTAATGGTGTGTCGGGAAAGGAAAATATGACGCTTTTCGTGGTATTTTTAAACGCTTATAGCTCCGCAACCAAATAACATAGATAGTTGGTTTTAGTTTCATTTAACAGAAGATTGCAAAAATAATTTTAGAATTTGGAATTACGGTTTAGTCACAGTCAAGCTTCAAAGTTGGTGAAAATCACTAAAAATTCTGATGACGTCACAGCGGCCGATGCGTGCGCACGTAGACTACGGCAATTCATTCATTGATCGCGCGTAATATTACTCAAGAATTGCTGAATTGCGTTGAATTTCGTGCTAAAGTCAAACGTTTATAGCTCCTCAACCAAATAACATAGAGAGTTGGTAGTAATTTCATTTAACAGAGAAAGGTAGACATTAAAAATTTAAAAAATAATTTTAGAATTTTGGTAGTAATTTCATTTAACAGAGAAAGGTAGACATTAAAAATTTAAAAAATAATTTTAGAATTTGTAATTACGGTTTAGTCACAAAGTTGGTGAAAATCACGAAAAATTTTACATACATAGAGTCACATAGTCACACTAGACTAATACTCACTATAGAGTTAATAGTCACATAGAGCAACTTTAGTCACGGAAATTCAAAGTTTAGTAAGGTGAGTAAGTCTACGCCCCTCAATCCCAGCGGCCGTTTTGCAGAGACAGTCTCCCGTCAATTTTTTTGTTTAAAATGTTAGTATGTCAAGAATATTTTACTAAATATGACTAATAGGACCAGGGGCTGCATAAAAATTTAGACCGTATTTTTTTCAGTAGTGCATTCATGTTTTCGAAAAGCCAAAAATACAATCATTTACGCCATTTAAAGAATTTTTCCAAGTTGAAGGATTTTCTATCTTCAATGGTTTAGAAATTAGCTATTTGGCGACATTTAGAGGGAACACCCAATCTAATTTTTGTACTGCGCTTAAGGCTTTTTTTAATTTTTGTACTTAAGGCTTTGTTTACACATCCGTAGGTAATTTTTGAGTTTCGGATCCTTGGAGAAAGTTAAATGCATACAAGAGAATAAAATTAGAAAAAGTTAATTGACGAGAATCTGGTGGAAAGAATGCTATAAACTTCGTAAAAGAGGAAAATAAAAATTAAATGCCGTATAACTTTGTAATTTTTTAAGTATTCTTTCTAACGCAAATTAAGCCACTTAATTGCAATTCGGAATTTACATTGAGTGCTGTAAACACAGAAATTTATGAGACGTAATGAAGTCCCTGGCAAGAAGGAAAGAAGAGTTTGCAAGGAAAATAATTAAACATCTGTTAGCGGGGATTGAAACTTTTAATTTAACCATCTCGGAAAAGTTTTCTCTTAATGATTAAAAACATTTTTGACATCGTACATATGTTACTAAAGGGAAAGAGGCAACTGTTTTCTTTACAGAACACGAGTTAGGGAATTTCAGTTCAAAATTAAACTATTTTTTACAGATATTATATTTTCCGGTTTTTCGTTTGCATTAATGTCGGATATTGCTTTAAATCCCTCTTAGTTGAATATATATTGAATAGTTATTTCGGAAAGAAAATATAGGTTCAGATTAGAATGGATGGGGAACTTTCCTCTAAACGAAGAAGGAACAGTGCTGCAATATAATTTGGCACAATATCAGTGAAATTTAGATCAAATATTTTCTAAGGAAAAAAATAAAGAATTTTTTTATACAAAGGTTTGAGAAAAAGAATAGAAACTCAACCAGCCATTATGGTGTTCGATTTTTGAGTAATATTTAAAGCATAATGCAGTAAGATGCTATCGCAATTAATCATTAGCCTATCAAAGATATCAAAAGGTGTGTCCTATCGTGTAAAAAAATTTAGTCTCACTAAATTGATCACAGCCGAATGAAAAATACATCGTAAAGCTGGCTCGGGAACGCCATTGTGTCGTGGCAGCATGTAGTAAACAGGAGAATAACACTCACCTGCAGGAGCAAGACGCGTTTCATTAATAGTTACTACAGTCACGAAATGCGCACAGGCGCAGAAGCTGTAGCATATTGTTAAAAACATGTAAAGTCGCTTCCCAGCAATGTGAGTCTTATGGTTGGGAAGAGAATTTCGCAGGGGTAAGTATGAGATGACAGACAGCAGCCCCGTCTGGACCCCTGATCTTAGCGGCAAACTTGGCGACCATCTTGGAGAGTTGGCGAGAAATTTGGCGACGAAATATGGGATCTCAAAGGTGCTGGAATCTTCTCGATATTTCTATTAGGACAGAAGATACGCCACAAATGTGCTATATCATTCCATGTGACGTCACGGCCTGCCGGGGAAAACTATATAAGGAGAGTGCTTAGACGACAGAGGTGGTTGTTGGTCGACTGAGATCGCCTTGGAATGTGAACGTCTTTGGAGTTCTATCCGCTGTGTGAGCTAGTAAGCTGTTAGACGCCGAGCGGTCGTAGTGTTGACCCATTGCAAACGACTTGAGAGCTTCGTAAGCAGTGAGAGCTAGGAAGATGGTGAGCTGAGCTCTATTGAAAGTGTAGTTATTGTCGTTACTAGTTATTTGCTGACTGTTTGTGTTGTTAGATAACAAAGTGCTGAACTATTATTACCTGTGAATTGTTGTCTGTTTACATTGGTAATCTGTGCAAGGACTATTGTTTCCTGTACCTGTGCTACGTGTTTTCCTGCATATCTGTAAATAAACCTTCATTCTCCATTATTCTGCGTGTTGGACTGTTTACACCATACACCCACAGTAAGATTTTTGCAACAATATCCTTCACTTGATGGGAACTTGAAATCACGAATATTCTAAAATATTACTGGCGCATATCAAACAGACCTCGGAAAATACGGTGATGCTTCCTGAAATATATTCAATATCTACGTAGCTGTTACACCCAAAAGCGTTAAGGTGACACAGGAAAAATAGGCAGTATAGGTCTGACGACCGTGGCAGCTAATAAAAGGGACCAGAAAGGCCGTCCACCATAATCCAAATGTAAATCTTAAAATTATCTATTAACCATTTTTATAAAACTATTTTAGTAAATTGAAGGTAAAGAATTTTCACTTTCAGAACATAAGAACATATTCCGTTACTTTAAAACAGTGTAAAACTTATTAGTCTTTTGTTAAAATATTTAATTTATGAAATCTAAATGTAAACAATTGTTCTGTAACTGCAACAAAGTAGCGCTTTCTCTTAATATTGATTCTATAAAACACACTTACATTGTTGCTACAAAATTTGTGTATTTAACAGACGACTTATTAAAAAAATTGAGGTATGTGCCTACCTCCGGAGCACTTTTTTGAAATAAAGGAAATTTTAACTCAAAACTTACGTTTTCAGTTATAATGGTGTATAAAACTGTGAATTCAAATGCCATTTTAATGAAAATTTATTTTCGACATTTTGGCCATTTTTTGGTCAAAGTTTAGTAAAAACTGACGTTTACTCCTAACTTCCTATAACAAATTCTGATGCATGTATTTCTCTTTTTCTTTCAATAATATATTTGTTATATATTATTGAACACCTGTGTTGAGAAGCAGAATATTTAGAGTGTCTCTTAAAATTACTAAGATATACCAAAGTTTGTATACACAATAGATTTTTATAAGGGGGAACTATCACTTTTTCAAATAAAAACTGCTCTAAAATAAATAATTACATAATTTCAAGCTATATTTGAGGTTCAGAACGTACCTAGATATGTATAGAACACAGCGATTAATGTTTTCTTGAAAATCTTAAAAACTTTTTAAGAAATGAGATTTTTCGTAATCCGAAAAAAGAAAATAACAGTTTTCCAGAAAACGCAAATAAAGATTTGAAAGCCCCACCAAAAATTATTTACATATTTTAGTAACTTAAAATTCAAAGTATTTGTAAGTCAAGCCTTCTTTGACCTAACTTTTAATTCATTTTAAATGTTTTTCTTGATAATTTTGTTTCTGGTTTTACTTGTCTCTTCGATTTCTTAATTCTCTAAATATCAATTTCTACGCAGTATTTTTAATAATTTCTGGTTCAAGTTTTACATTGAGATAGTTAAATAGAGGCATCAGCCCTATATCTCCTGAGTTGAATAATAAAACTGCTGTCTTAGTACCTAATATCAGTGTTTAGAGTGAGCGAAATTTTCTTAATCTAATCTTTTCTAATGTAAAATATCCAGTAAGTAGAGAAACAGTTGCCAGATACGCTAAAAACAACAATAAATAAATAAATAAAACTCAATTCTATATTTTTAATGTAAATTACACATACACATTGTTTAAAAGGAAAGAAATAGCTGTTTAGATGCGTTGTTTACAATTCTATGTCTTACTTTCGGTTACGAAAATTTCACTTCTGATTCATAATTTGGCAATATCTTTGTGTATAGCTATCGAAGAAACTAAAGTAAACCATTTTTGAAATCCTAAATTTATTGGCTCTAATACAAAATATTAAAAAAATTTTGAACATTTTCATGAAAACGTCGATTTTAGGTAGGCACATAATTACGGTACCACTCTAATCTAAATCTGCCCAAATTCTGGAACTTTTTTCTGCATCAGATATTTATTGGATAAAGGATAAAGTATGAGGTAGAGAATTTAAAATAAAGGAAAATTGCCATTTTCTCACCAAATAAATCCGAAGAAAATAGACTATATTCTCTTCCGCTTGTAATTCCCAAAATTAAGGTCTCGCCTTTGCAGCAACTCTATAAACAAATAAAGTATTTTTAATCACTTTCTATGCTTAAATTTCTGGATTTTAGTTAGAACAATCATTTGTCGTAACAGTTCCAAAAGTATTCTGAAAATGAATTTCATTTTCCTGCGAAGACATTACTCAACTGAAAATACTTTGAATTCAACCCACTTCTAGGACATAGTTTTCTCAGAAGAATTTAAGTTTCATTTTTAATATTTGTTTCCAAGAAAGTACTTCACTGCTTCCGAAAAGAAAGCAATAAATAAAACTATAATTTTGTCAACAATATTTATATAATTTGGAGAAGGAAGTTTAGTAATTCTTGCTCATTAAACTGGGCTTGCAGTTTCTTCTTTGAGTCTTTCTAGAAACTAATAGGAGTTTTCAGAGAACATTTGTACGTGAGTACTGCTCTGTACTTGAAATTAAGACCATGAACCATTGCATTGTGAATAGAGAAACATAATACTATTTAATATTTGAATGTAGACTTACGGTTACTTTTCTATATATAAATATTTCATTTCTTTCTGCTGAACATTTGTAATCTCTTAACTTTAATATTTTAATTCATAAGAAATTTTGCGTAGTATGAAAACAATATTTCTAATTATAATACTTTGTGTATCATCTAAATGCTTTAATTTCTTCTTTAAGTAATAGGATATAGAAAAAATGTTACATCTGAAATAATGCTTTTTAGACTATGGGTCCTCGCATTAAAAGATATTGCATGGATAAATTCTCGGTCAACCCAGCTAAAAAAAATCTTCAGATAATCTGCGGAGAAAATTTTTTTGAAGTTTGTTTTAAGATTTCTGAAGAGTTTTTTGAAGACAGAAAAATCTGCATTTTTTTTCAATTTAATCTGCCTAAAATCTGTAAAAAAATTTCTTATTATATTTTTCTCTATATATTCTGCAGATTTTTCTAAGACTGCAAAAAATCTGCATTTTTGTCTTCAATTCGATTTCCAGTTATTTAGCAGATTTTCACAACATCATTAAACTTGACCAATGATCTGTTGATTTTTTGAAGATTTAACTGCAATTTCATAATATCTGCATTTCTCTTATACATTTTTGCACCATATTCTATAATATTGCTGCTTTATTTTCCAAAGGATATAAAAAAATTAGAATATAATTATTGTTTAATTTTGCAGCAGACAGGAGTTTCATTAGTTCATTTTTCAATTATTGATATCGACCATATACTTGTATAGAAAATGAATGCATCAGCAGAAAAAATTTCCCAATCGAAAATTGTCTGAGGGACTAAATTTTTTAAATTTACCACTGAGAAAAAGAATACTAAATTAATCTTTAAAATAAATATTTCAGGTTCTACCATTTTAAACTTTTCCCCCATAATTTAATTAATCTCGCCCTTTGGATGGAGAGAAGGTTTATCAGAAAGAAAAGAGGTGAAAACGAAATTATTTAAACAGAGAATCTAAATTATATAAAAAAAATATTACTAATTTCATCTATTACTCATCACCACGACTTTGAAACACGTGTTCTGACCAGTCTAAATGGCGCCACTTGAGCTATGGCAACGTTAAAACTCAAATAGATTATTTTACACCATCTTCTGTAGTCCGGTGTGGTCGTGTGGTTATTGTTCCTGCCTGCCAACTCTATGAACGCTGGTTCGAATTACGGCCAGGTGAATGCAAATTGTGCAACCGATGCAAACTATGAAGTTTTGTCACAATTTGCATCGGCATCGTACAAGAAGGTTGAATTACAAATTAGATTACTTAAATTAATATTTAAGCCTTGACTGCAGAAAAATCTGTAGACAATATGAAGATATTAGGAACATATTTTTCTTCAGATATTCTACATTTTTTCTCCAGAAAATCTGAAGAAAACATGTTCCAAATACATTTAGAATTTCTGCAGGTTTTTTTGCGGATTTTTTTCGCTGGGCAAGTAATCAATATCAACAAATTCTTATTTGAAAATTTCATATTTGTAATTAAAAACAGCTTAAACTATCTTTTTAAATTATAATATATAGTTTAATTTTTTTAAATAATAATTTTCAAAAAATTCCTTTAAATTTTTCAGAATTAATGTTCAATTTCTTATTCATTTATCAAATTTAGGGCCGCGGCCTATTTTTCCTGTTGAAAATGGATTTCCAAATTTTGTTTTCCTCCCAATCGAAATATGATTGAAAGTTGAGAAAGTTTAAAAAGTCTCGGAATAAAACGCAAGTTTCAAAGAAATTTATTTAACATATATTGGCCATAAACTTCCCTTTCATCAACAATGATTTAAAAAAAATGAGAAAATTATTAAGTTAGACATTTAATACAATTCTAATTTTGAATTTGTGAAATCAAAAATATCGGAATATATACAGGATAATTTGTTAAAATAATTTGGAAATGATACTTTATACCTTTTATGAAACAGAAAATGTTACTAAATTAAAAAGAGAAAGGGCAAAATGTAGTCAATTGCTTAACTAATTATTGAGGACTTTTTATGGATTTGAATTTACTTTGGAATAAAATCTCAATATTCTTGCTTTAATAAATAGATATATTCTGAAATGATGAATGAGCAAGAATAATAAATGTAATGATTTCATTTGATTTTAACATGAGATTCTCATTAAAGATCAAATGACTAGATTTTCTGAACTTCGAGGAGGACGCTTCAAACATTGCAGGGGAGGTGAAAAGCCGGGACGATAGTTTAAAACCAGGATTGCTCCACTTAACTCAGAACATCTAGTTACTTGGATCATATTGACATTACCTAGTCAGAAGGTCAAATTCTCAGTAATAATAAAAGATATTCAAAAGAATTATTAAGAATAATAAAGATATATGCAACAGACATTAATGAGAGAAATTCTAATATCCATCATTTTTAAGAAACTGAATTTCCCTTATTCATTAAAATATGGGACCGAAATCAGAAAACAGCAAAAATGTTAGGAGAGTTGATTTTTTGAAAGTAATTTATTCTTACAATGAAATCTAATTTGTTTTTCAAAATATTTTAGCATAAACTAGTTACTTATATTACTAGTTACTTAAAAATCGCGGTTTTCAAAAGTATTTAATTCAAAATTGAGTGATATCCTGGCTGATCACGAACATCTGGTAATTTTACAAAACCTAATATCTGGTAATTTAAATTTCAAAAAAATTAAAATTACCATCTGGTAATTTTAATTTATGTACAAAAATCTGGTAATTTTGCAAAAAAAAGCGGCTTTTGTTTTACGATGTCGTGTCTAAACCATTAAAACAAGCTCTAAAGAATGCAATCAATAGTATGCCCCAGGTAATTGCTATGGTTTGGTTAACTTACTTACATCTTTCCAGAAATGAGGAAGAATAAGCTACCTAGTATTGTTTTTAATAATTCAATGTCATTCTCTTTCAATTTAAAGCTATCATAAAAGATTTTAGAAATATCATTAATGCAAGAGAAGTAAATACATTGCGAAACAAAAGCAAAACCATTAAAACTTTCGCTTTTCCATGTTTTTCATTCTTTTTATTCGACGATTCCTGATTAACGAAAATATTTACCAAAAGCAATTTCGCCCACTCAATGCAAACAGATTCGAAAAAGTGAAATTTAAATATCGAACAGAATTTAAAATTGTACTTCGTTATGCTAACGAATGTCAATGCCTTCTAATGTTTGTTTTTGCGCATGACAGCAATTAATTGCAGTAGAACGATTAATTTGTTTTGCATCACTTGAAATACAGTTATAGCAAAATTATTTTCCCTTGAATTGTATGGGTATTATTGATATTGTCTTATCATTATTGGTCGAAATCTTTACATATATTTTCAGCGCAGAAAAAATAACAAATAATTATTAAACTAATCTGATTAAAATAATTATTTGAACAACAGATTTTTTTTCTCCAAATGTGACATTGATTCCTCTATATCATGTTTGCTTTAAATTAGAATGACTTTTCAAAAAATAATAATTATTTGATTAACATAAAATTGCTAAAACTGGTACGGTAACATGTCTGTGTTTTTTGCTATGGAAAAAGAAATATCAGGCATTTTTATTTCATTGAATTGACAAAGATTGCTTAGCAAATTCGAACTAAAAATACCCTGAGAAAAAAATCATTTTAATGATATTCCTGAAATAAGACAGCATGTTCGTGCTCCTTCGAACAGATCAATCGCATGTTACAGAAAAATTTAATTTTTGAGTAAATATTTATTACTATCCTTTGGAAAACACTATCTGACTTGTACTATTTGTTCGATCCAAAACTTAGCAGCTGAATTTCATGCATCGTAAAATTCACAATTTTAAACTGGCTTACCTGTGTTAGTCGGCGCTTTCGAAATATAAACTGAACTGTAATAATGCAATTATTCTAAATAATTTTTAAAACCTTAATTAAATATTATGACTATTGTTTTAAAATGATCTGCATCATGTGAGACCAATAAAAGGTCAAATACCTCATGCCTGAACGATTGATTTAATGAGGTTTCCGAGGTTTTGGATGAAGTCAGGTATTGCAATGAAAACTGTAAGCATGTACTGACTTGTACTATTTGTTCGATCCAAAACTTTTGTCAATTATGAAAATGTACTTTTTATATTAAAAATGTTGTTCACTTTCATGCATTCTTTCCTTATTATCAATGCAAGCTCACACGCGACGATGGTTTTCTGAAAATCTATTACTATATGATTCCGAATCGTTTTCAAGTTTTTTGTACCAGTGTATTTCTATACGCTTAGGTGACAGACTTTGCATATCCCTATATATATTTTTAACTGTAACGGCTGATCAAAAAAGTGAGTTACCCCTCCAAAGCCGAAGCCAAAACCGCAGGATAATTCAAAGTTCAGTGTGCATAGTGTTAGAGAAGATAAAAAACCCCAAAACAAGCAAAAACCAAGTAGGAAAATATGAACGGAATAATCACACAGATGAGCTAGAGGGTGCTGTTCGTCAAAGATGTAATTGAATTTCATTGCATGTCATTTTAATTTCCCACTGCGTACAGGGAACATGCAACGTTTTACAAATATTGAAATGGCAGATATTTTATTTCGACCCCGCAATGTCAGCCATTTCCATATCGAGGAACCTCTAGTGATGCCAACGTCGTACCAAGTATCTCTATGACCGCTACAATTAATGTCGGGTATTTTCGAAAAGATTCGCTGTGAAACGTGAATAACTATGAATGGGACGTACTTTAATCAGTTGCTGTGAAACATCGCATTTGAACTTATTGGCCAAGCGTAAGTTTTCTCCAAATGAAAAGTTTTGACTCATAATTGACTTATTATTTCTGCGTCTTCGTTTTCCATCTCCCTCACCTTCATGGAGTATACGGTCATACATTTCTATGGTATTCAAGCTTTCTGTACCAGTGTATTTCTATACGCTTAGGTGACACACTTTGTATATCCTTATATATATTTTTAACTTTAAAGGCTGATCAAAAGTGAGTAACTCCCCCCCAAAGCCGAAGCCAACGCCACAGGATAATTCAACGTTCATTGTGCATAGTGTTAGAGAAGATAGAAAAGCCCAAAATAAGTAAAAACCAAGTAAGAAAATATGAACGGAATCATCACACGGTTCAGCTAGAGGACGCTGTTCATCAGAGCTGAAATTGAATTTCAGCGCATGTCATTTTAATTTCCGTCTGCGTACAGGGAACATGAAACGTTTTACAAATATTGAAATGGCAGATATTTTATTTCGACTCCCACAATGTCAGCCATTTCCATAACAAGGAACCTCTAGTGATGCCAACGTCGTACCAAGTATCTCTATGACCGCTACAATTAAGTCGGGTATTTTCGAAAAGATTCGCTGTGAAACTTGAATAACTTTGAATGGGACGTACTTTATAATCAGTTGTTGTGAAACATCGCATTTGAACTTATTGGCTAAGCGTAAGTTTTCTCCAAATGAAAAGTTTTAACTCATAATTGGCTTATTAATTCTCCATCTTCGTTTTCCATCTCGCTCACCTTCATGGAGTATACGGTCATACATTTCTATGGTATTTCTGCATCTCTGTTTTCCGTCTCACTCACCTTCATAGAGTATGCGGTCATACATTTCAATGTGATTCTGGTTTGTTTCCATGCTTTTAACTTCCTCAATAAATACCTACGTTTAATTCTGAATCACCTTCTACAGTCCATACTTTTGCCGTCTGCATGGTAGCACAGTAAAATAGCGAGGTGTTTTTATTTTTATACTATGAAAAATTCTTTATTTCTTCATTTAATTAAAATTTTCCAAGAAAGTTGGTTTAATAGGATGGTTGCTTGCTATGAGGCATTTAAGAATATTTTAATTGTTTTTCTTTTCCCTTGCTATTAATTAGCACTCTATCGATATGAAATATCTCACAATGGTGTCTTAAAAAAAGCATTTTAAAATTTATTAAACATGAAAGGCGAATTAATTGACAAAAGAAAACTAATTTTTCGTTACCTTTTCTCTGTTAGGAATGAGAAAAAAAATCATGTGTTTTGAAACTGAAGAAAATTCATCTTTATTATGAGATATTTGGTTTTCGCCTTTTAGTCGAAATGTATGAACACATACTACGAAAATATCACAAAATATAGAGCATATCTCACAATTTCCCATTAGTGAAATGCTTCAATCTGTAATTCTTAAAATGTTTTTTCGGCAATATTTGCTCAGTTTTTATTTACTTTAGCTTCAACAGAGATTTCTTTAAATACTTTTCCCAATCTTCGTAATTACATTTTCACTATATATTTTCACAAGTATTCTCACCACTTGGAAGATAAAAGTGAAAATGTAATAGCTTTCAGTATGAAAAAACAGAAGCCCTTTCAGAATAAAAAATTTGAGAAGCAATAAGAAGAGAAGGCAACTCGGACTGCTTATTTAAAGATGAAAAATACTTCCTTTTTAATGGAAATGGATAGTGAAATGGGCAACTGCTGCTCATGAATAATGTCTGGAGATTTTCCCTCTAACAACGAGAGGCGTTTTTGTTGGCTGCATAAAAGCGTGTCACTTACTTGGAGATTCTTCACAAAATGGAGGGAAAAAATTAAACCAAGTTACTTCGCTGGGGAAAGAATATTTGTAAATATTTATTATGCTGTCTAGTTTCTTTCATATTGTTGAATATTTATTCATATTCATTTCCACACTAGTGAAGCGGGAAGTTTTTATTTATGGCGTTGTAAAATGAAAATCACGTGTCGTAATACGATACTAAATCAATTTTTTTCCACGTTTCTAGTGATGCCTAAGTGTATTGTCCCGTCTCTCTAATAATGAAAAAAATTATTAACTTCATTAACTAGCCTTCTTTGGCGACCAACTTGTTCGCCAGGGATACTGCTTGTGTTTAATTGCAATTAAATGCCTTTTCCATAAATTGGCGTTCATGGTTCCCTCAACAGAGTTTTTTTAAACTTTAAATTGTGAAACACATTTCAGCAGCGTTATTTTAATAATCTTTTCTTAATGGAGTCACGTCACATAAAATCGGAGTAGCATGAAACACAATTCTCTTATTCCTCATTCAAAATACGCAGATGGTTCCAGAATTAAAAATGTTAAGTGTATTAGTATGCGTCCCACAGGAATTTAGCTGTGTTGAAACATTCTGATAAAAAAATTTTTAAGAAAAGCAAGGATACTTTTTCAGCGTCTTATGTATATTATACAAAATATATCTGAACATTTTGTTTATATATTCCACTAAAATGTAATGAAATAGAAATGAGAAGTTAAAATTATAGTATACACTGCCAAAAATGTCAAACAACAATTGCAACAAGGAAAAGTATTGTCGTAAATTATGCTCAAAAATATTTTTAAGAATTATTAAAATTAAAGAAAAAATGTTTGGCAACTTAATTGATATCATTGAAAAGATAATTTTTTGAATTTTTATATGGTGTTAAAATCAATTTTGTGCTATAGTATCTTCGGAAGTTATTACTGAAAAATGCCAAAATGTCGCTATTTAAAATTTCAAAAAGGTAAACGACTCCGAGGTGCACATTCCTCCAAAGTAAGTTTGTTTCATAGTACAACTTATTTTCCTAATTAAAACTCATATTTATTGCAACTTAATCCTGTGAGCTCTAATGTGTTCCACCTCAAAAGAAAATACATCTGTTATGAAAATCGTTTTTCATTTATTTCTAGTCCAAACTTTAAAAAAATAATTTTTCCATTTGTATTACCATTAAGCAAGAATTAAAAAATTATTCTTATAAAAATTCTGAGTTTTAAGAGTATGTAAACACAGTGCATCTAAAAAGTGAATCTGAGCTCATGAGTTAGTGCATTTTTTTTAAAATCGAAATAAATAGATACAAGAAATCTGTTAAGCCACAAACACAAAGAATACACATGAAAGTAAACGCAAATTGTTCATTAAAAACATCGTTGACAAGTGTTTATCATGTTTTTTCAATAATATCTACAAACTGCGTCCAACAGGCATGCACGCTTGGCAGTACCAATAGAGAAAGTATTACAATTTCAAAAATGTCGAGTTTGTGTAACGTATAACTTCAACAAATGTTTCAGTGACGAAGCCCTCAACGGAATTCGTCCAAAAATGTTCGTCAAGCATTCCATTGGTTCTTTCAAGGACATAATTATGCGAAAGCAGTGTTGAATAGCACGTGTGGCCTAGATGTCAATGATGCTGTAAAGAAACTTGTTGGCGCTCTACTGGGCAGACCGCTGAGTCTAGAACTACGAAATTTGGCACAAACATAGTTTGGAGGGTGGGAATTTGCATCTCGGATCCTTTTCTGTAATTTAAATTAGAACTTCAATTAATTAAAAATTAAAGAAATTTAAGGAATTTTTAGCATATTTCCTTAATAACTTCAGAAAATATTACAGCACTAAATTCATTTCTAGCAGCTGAAAATGCAGAAACGTACCTCTTCAGTGATATTAATTAAGTTATACAATATTGTTCTCTGATTTCCAAAAAAATAACAATATTTTTAAGCATAATTTCAAACAATACTTTTCATTGCTGCAATGAAATTCAAACCGTTTTCATAATTTAAACAAATATTTAATTGCGTGCTTCTCTTCCATTGTTGAAAGCTAAGGAATTTACTATCTTTATTATTTCATCAATTTTACTCTAAAATTTGTAAACAATGTCCTTTAAGATAATTAGCATACTAAGATATACATCTAGTACGTTGAAAGATGTTTTAATTTTTATTTATCAGTATGCTTTAATTCAACTAACATGCCGTTGGAGATAAAATGTGCAACGTCATTTTAATATTGAAATCGAATGCGTATTTTGCATGAGGAATAAGAAAGTTCGCAATTACATGTTTCAAGGCACGGGCGGCTAAATGACTCCATTAGGTGCTGTCATGTAGACAATGAACAAAATAATTGTAAGGCCTCTAAAAGAGCATGGGTTAAATATCTATCACAATTTAAAATTTAAAATGTCTTTGTTAAAGGAATCAAGATTATAAAATTATGCATAAGAGATTCAATTGAAATTATATTCTCGGCGAACAAGCTGGTCGGTGAAGGTGGCAAGTAATAGCAATATAAACCCTTCAGCGACAGAATCTCAAATGCCTGTTTCCTGCTTGAACGTTGTTCAGTTCAGCTCACATAGAACGCCATCTACTACTCGACGGTTTAATGCTCATTCACCCTGTATAAAGATTATTTGTCGGACTGTACTTTAACCCGTTAAAATTTTACCCATTAGTCTTCATACGCTCTATATTTATTTCAACTATCGGCATGAGAAATTAACTTTACGTCACAGGTTCCAATTCGATTTATAGTATCTTCTATGGTACTGTTATGTTTATAATAAGGTCCAAAGTTTCCATAATGAGCAAGATTATTCTAATCACAAGGCAATTATTTCATAAATCATAATGGGACAAAGCATTAGAGATAAATTTTTATTTGAAAATGTCCCACATTTTGAAATGGAGGGGTTGAGAATAATTAAATTAATTTTCTTAATACCATACAATACAAGCTTTAAAACTTCATAGATGTTTGAATAAATGTAAATTTATGTAAAAAATGAATGCTAAGAAAAAGTGTTTAAGATAGTTTTACTTTTGTCTTGAAAACGTAATTTTGGCCATTGATTCAAGTGTTAATAAACACTTTTAAATACATTTTTAGATTATGTTTATGAATTTGTTCCGGTAATGTGATGCAAGCTTTAGAAAAGCTGATTTTATAGGATAAAAAATCTATGAAATCATACATATACGACAGGAAGGTAGGAGGCCTAAAAGTTTTATTTCAAACTAAATGATTGTAAATGAGTGTTAAAAGCATTTCAATGGAAATAAACTGATGAAATGAAATATGAAAGCAGTTGAAAGAAAATAGAAGATTAGACCAGACGAGATGAATCAGAATTTTCTGTAAACGCAATACATCTCATGCGGAAGCCATATTAAAGAACAATTTATTTTACAAAGCATTCGATGTAATAAATAAAGTAATATCTGTCGATTATTAAATTGTTAATATCATCTTCATTTATCCCATATCCCCAATCCTTCATCTCTGAGACAGCTGTTACGAAAAGAAACGTTGCGTCAAGAAATTTGATGAAGAGTTTTTGAGTGCTATAATGTTTTCAGGGAAGCGTCAGTGAAGGAAGCCTTCATTTTAGAAGAAGGGAGAAGAAAGCAATAGAGATATAGTCGAAGTCAATGACTTGTTCGTTTTATTTTCGTATATGTGTATTCGTGTATGTATCACTTTATCCTGCAGCTTTCAGCCAACTGCCTGATGAGAAAGTAACTTTTAAGAAGATCACTGAATAAGTCTTAAATTATGATGAAGTTCTTAAAAATTTGGCAATCCAGAGTTGTGGTGTTTTACAGGGATGGCGAGGAAGACGACCAGAATTATTATTCGCCAATAAAACGTTCATTTTGTCTTCATTCATTCCTAATGTAGGAGTTCTCAGCCAACTGCCAGATGAGGAAGTAATTTTCGTAGAAGATGGATGAAATTACGATGGAAGTTTTTAAAAATCGGACAATCTTTAGTTGTGGCATCTTACAAGGATGTCGAGGAAGGTGATGCAGAATTGTTTTTCGCAAATAAAATGTTCATTCTGTCTTTATTCATTCTCCAATTTAGGAGTTCTCAGCCAACTGCCTGATGAGGAAGTAATTTTCGAAGAAGATGGATGAAATTACGATGGAAGTTCTTAAAAATCGGACAATCTTTAGTTGTGGAATCTTACAAGGATATCGAGGAAGGTGATGCAGAATTGTTTTTCGCAAATAAAATGTTCATTTTGTCTTTATTCATTCTCTAATTTAGGAGTTCTCAGCCAACTACCTGATGAGGAAGTAACTTTCGAAGAAGATGGATGAAATTACGATGGAAGTTCTTAAAAATCGGACAATCTTTAGTTGTGGCATCTTACAAGGATATCGAGGAAGGCGATGCAGAATTGTTTTTCGCCAATAAAATGTTCATTTTGTCTTTATTCATTCACCAATGAAGTAGCTCTCGGCCAACTGTCTGATGAAAAAATAACTTTGGAAGGCGTTCGATGAATAGATCTTTAATTACGGTGAAGTTCTCAAAAGAGCAACTCTATCCAATCAAGTAGTGCTTAAAAGGAAGGAACTCATAAAGGCAATATAGAAGCGTTCGCTATTGTTCGTGTTGTTTTTATTTATTTCGTAATCCATCAGCTATTGCTCAACTGCATGACGACAAAACTTCATGCGAATTAGTATCATGATTTGCTCGAAGGAAAATAGTTTGTGATTTTAAAGAGGCATACAAATTATTTGATTAAAAGCAGTATTTAGAAGCTTGATTCAAAGAAAAGCGAAAAAAATAGGTATATTCATACTTCTATTGGGAATTGCAGCAGTTTCATGCATGTCAGTATTTGTGCCGTTTTGGGCTGTTTTAATTTTTCCATTCTCAATAAATAAAATATAAGGTAGTAAGTAAATAACGTACGTTAAGTTTCTGCAAACAAGAATTTGAAAAGCCAGCATAACCAGGGGAGCATGACAAAAGCAGCAATAATTTTCGCTCAATCCATCTCTGAAATATTCTCAGTTCAACAGCTCAATTTCATCAAAAACTCTTTATTTATGCAGAACTCGACCAAATCAACTGATAAATAAATACTTTAAAGATACTCTTGTTAATAATGGACTCACAATAGTAAATTCAATGGTTTAGATTCTTTCAAAGTAATAGCATTGTATTGAAAACGTAACAATGATCGCCTTTGTTCATTTTTAAACAAATGAAAAATATGTGCTTTGATTTAATGAAACAATAAAATCGTTTGACTTTTATTACAATAATGACGGTATTGTTACATATTACATTAAAATATTTTGTAATTTTAAAATTAAGCAGTAAAAATGTACAACGACAAATTCGGTAAGGTAATTTTTTGTTTCTAAGACGACGCAAATTCAATTTTGCACAATAGAAGTTTCAGAAATTATCTTGGATAAATATTATTGTAAAAGTTTACTCCATTCTTAATTAATTTAAATTATATTTAAAATTTTGAAAAATTATGTCCACGTGTACATTCCCACCTTCTAAAGTATATTTGTTCCAAATTCGATGGCCCTAAGTCTACTGATCTTTCCTATAGCGGGTTGGCGTACGTTTGCGCAAGTGAGACACACAGAAGAATATAAAGCTAGTTGTTGCAGAAGGCCAAGGTACAGATCTACCTGTTTTAATTACTGTTTATACTCCAGACGACGTATATGACTGAATACTGTCTCTGATTCCTTGTGGATGCAATAAAGATTATGGAGGTATTTATAAGTGTGTGAAAGCTGGCTAACCTGTGTTTCAATAGTAAATATGAGAACTACCGAGGCCAATGCTCTACTAGTACCGAAGCAATAAATATTGTCAAAGAAGACGAAGATAATAGTATTATACAGTGAAGCCATATAAATTAAATTATTCTGCATTAAATATGCAGAAATATTTTTAATGACTACTGCAATTTTAAATCAAATAACTGGTATTGAAATGTAGCGTAAACATTTTTTTTTTCAATTTGGATTCATTTCAATCCTTAGCTTATAACTATGTTCCAAATTTTCAGTTTAGAGAAGGTTACGTTTTGTTTTATGCTTAGTGAAGATTAAGTTTTCAACTTCCTTGCTTTGCTTTCTCTTCCAAAATAAAATGCACAAAAATAATAATAAAAAGCATAGGTTATATCACATATGCTTTCAAGAGCAGCACTGGTAGAACAGAACATAAAACAGTATAGTATTTTGAATGTTTAATTCAATAGAATTTCTTTTTTACTTTTCAAGTTTGGTACTTTAATAAAACATTTATTTGGCTGACTTAAATAATAAAAAAATATTATCATTGAAAAAATGAAATATTTTACTGATATATTTACATTTTTTATAAATAATTTATTACTGAAAATCTATGCCAGATACAATCTTCAATCTATAGTAATAATTTGTTGAAAAATTCATTAATTATATTTACAAAAAAATCATAGTTCTAGCTTATTTTATAAGCAATATACAACCGTTTTAAGGTTTGACTTTTAAAAGGTTTCGGAGGGGGAGTTAGGGGGGCAGTCCCCCCCGAAGAAATTACACTTTCCGATTCTCATATTCTTGAGATCATAAAAGTATTTGACCAAAGTTAAAAAACTTTATAATATTTTTTCTTCTATTTGCTATTTTTCGGTCTAATTACAATGGGCTCTAACGTTTTTCAAAATTAATTGAAATGTCGACCACTAGAATCATTGTGACATTTACAAGAGTTTTTAAGGCCGTTATTTATATTTAAATAACAGTTCATTTTGACTTCTCAAAAATGACTCAAACGTCCATAACCAAAATGAAGGGCTTTCTATTTTACTACGGAAATTAAATCTCACCGGTCAGTTTTGATATAGATTCATTATTACTCAAACATTTTAAAAACGCTTATTTAAGGCATTATTAGAATTAAAGAAGTTAAGTTTGTAATTTTAAAAATTTTTTAGAATAGAATTAAAATATTTATGCATTTAATCTGATTTTAAAATATCCTTCATAGAGAAATAAACTAGAAATTATGTTTTCAGAATTTATAAAACATTACCAATGTCATTTTAATTGTTTTAAATCAGATTCATTTGAATCTTAAAAATATTTCACAAGAAAAATAAAATTTGATTTTCAATCTTTTCTATAACATGTTTTTACAGTATTTCACAAATACATATCAAACACCGGTGTAAAGAACCCTCGGTAATAACGAATTTTTTAAATGATCCCAAACGAACACCTAACTCACTAATGTGTTTTTAAATGCTTTTAACGAATTTCAAAAGCAAGAAATTCGGATACAGCGAACCGAAATTCCCGCTTTTTAAATTAAATGGTTAGAAAAGCAAAGAGTGAATGCTTTTTCCCAAAGCGAAATTGAACATTTCGAAAGTTACAATGATGATTTGATTACATCTGATTCGTCAAGTGATAAAAATATACAGGGTGTCCAACAAAGGGCTCCCTGATTTTAAAATTAAATATCTCGGCAACGGAGATAGATAGAAGAATGAAACCAATGATATATTTATTTTGAAAGCCATAAAAATTTAGTACCAAAGTTTCAGAATTAGTTGCAAATGTTGCCAGCAGGTGGCGCTGTACGCTGTAGTCGTCGCACGGAGTCAGGAAAAAGGCTGTAAACAGTCCATTGCAATCAATCGTTGCAATCGCAACACAATCGATTCAAGATGTGCACCTTTAGCAGCACAGAGATGGTGCATACCAAGAATGAAATTTTCCGTCATTCTCTGTAGTGTGTCAACAAAAAAGCAAGCACATGCCAAGCAATTCAACTCTTCAAGCTCGTGCAGTATTGCAGGATTGTCCGAAAATAGTATGCTTCCCTGTGCCCTACAAGAAGTCGTAGGCAGTGAGATCGGGTGATTATAGGCAATCCATGTCTGTTACAGTAAATGTGGAGTAGTTCAAGCAATTACTCATTCTGAAAAGTTTCAAATTTAGTTACTCATCGTGCCACCACACCTGTTGACACACTCAGAGAATGACGGAAAATTTCATTCTTGGTATGACCATCTCTAGGCTGTGAATAAAAGGTGCACATCTTGAATGATTGTGTTGTGATTGCAACGATTGTACGACTGTTTACGCCTTTTTCCGACTCACGGCACGACTCATGGCAGCGTACAAGCGCCACCTTGCCGGCCCTGCTGGCAACATTTGCAACTAATTCTGAAACTTTGGTATTAAATTTTTATGGCTTTCAAAATAAACATATCATTGGTTTCATTCTTCTATCGATCTCCGTTGCCGAGATATTTAATTTTAAAATCAGGGAGCCCTTTGTTGGACACCCTGTAGTTTCCCTCATAAAAGAAAGGAATGATTTGATTGACGATTCATCTTCCAATATAGAAGACGGAGGTGATTGAAGTTCAGTCCTTCAATTTTTGATGCGAAAGCAGCTGTGAGCATTTTGCAAAATTTCTTTGCAACAGAAACTTTGGATAAAAATGCTATTCACTCGATTTTAATTATTGATGAGAAGATAGACAAAATGTATCTGAAATCTGAGTCCTTTCAACAAATTCACGTCTTATTTTCATACTTTAGAGTCATAAATGCAAATAAAATTAATTTCACTCTAAAATATTTTAGAAACAAATGTTTATTTTAATTTATTATTGCCCATTAATATCTGTAATTCAGTGTAATTAAGTTGTTCAACACAAGAATATTTTTAAGGATTATAGGATATATGTTCTGAAGGATATAAATTTTTTGTAGACAATATTTGAAATATAGGATATAGCTAACTTCTGAATCAGTGCGTTGAGCGTTCGCAAGAAAATGGAGGAAATATTTAATCTGGAAAATTAGTGTTAAATTTAATTCAATTAAAACTAATTACTTAACATGCTAAATAGAATTGATAAAGTCGGTTTTTACAGACACACTTTAAAATAGATAAAAATTAGAAATTTTCAAATTATTTTCATATTTTTTTCCTCTGATTAGAAATTCGTTGTTATAAATGCAGTATCTTGAAATCACATTTTTCAAAATTCCCAACTAGGTGGCGCCACAATTAAGGAATCAGAATTTAATTACTTTAATCCATTAATTGATAATTATGTCTTGAAAATATTAAAATTCGGTGTTATCCTCAAGAACATAGAAGTATGCAAAATTTCGCCTATAAAAACATATAATTATGTATAAAAATTATAAAAAATAAAACTAAGCAGACGCTCTCCAGATCAAGAAATGAGTGAAAAATCGATTACAAATTTTTGTCAGCACAAACATGAAACAAATCAAGTGGAATAAAAGCGTTTAAAAATTAGGCTATAATGATTCTACAATTCATGTTTATAAATCATTTTAATGTTCAAACTTAATGAATGCATAAATCATTCCAATACTTTTCGAAATATTTAGTAGGGGAAAGTTGGGTAAGACGACGAAGAGTGTAAGATGACGAAATGTATATTTTTCGAAAATTTCCCTATATGAATGCCCCGATTCTGCATCGTCAGAGATCTATAGCGACCAGCTAGCCGTGTCACACCAAAAGATTCCACCTCGTTATTAGTGTGATTCACAGTAAGCGGTAATGTGTTTTTCAGTTGTTCCTACGCAATTTTTGGTTGTTGCTTGGTAAGGGTTAGTGTTCTCGGAGTAAATATTTATGATTTATACATGTGATATTCGTGAAGAGCTAATCAAAAAGTTTTTAATGATGTAGTATTTTCATTTTTCTGATGAGCTGATATCTTTCAATATTTTTTTTAAATAGAAAGGCGAAGTCGGGTAAGATGACGAATTAGGTGTAGGGTAAGATGACGAATTAGGTGTAGGATAAGATGACGAAACCTTGCGCATTAATTTATGAGCTCGTCGTTCTACCTGACTGCCATTTGCCCTTCCTACAACTGACTGGCACTCCAGTGAAAAATGGGTATTCCATTAAAAAAGGAGATAGGGGGAAAAGAATATAGACGAAAACTGTGTCAGTTTAAGAAGGCTGAAGTTAATAAAACTGAAGGCAAGAAATCTTTTACAAATTCAACAAAAAAAGAAGAAAGTAGCTAAGCGACGCGTCGATTTCTAATGTTCTGAATCTGGAGACTCAAGATTTTTTTAGAAGAAGAAAAATTTCCTAACGTTGACGCTGATGACAATCTGGACCAAGAGGACCTCGATAATGAAGAATGCATCATTTCCAGTGAGCAAGGAAAAAAGGAATTGGAATTCCAATGTTTTATGTACAAAATCTGGCCCCGTTTCACCTGTACTGGCTGGGACAAAATCCAAGCCCATGGGGATGCGATTTTTGTAATTGATTTCATTCCTTGAGGTTTTAATCGAAAATTTCGATTGATAACATTTCATTTGTTTCATGCAGCTACTTTAGTTCGATTATGTTTAATTTTTGTTATGATGAAGATTTGATCTCAACAGTTTTAAATAGTTTTATAGCATTTGTATGTTGAATTAAATTGTCATATCAGTTCGTCATCTTACCCGACTCCGTTCGCAATTTTACCCACACAGTCTGGTAACATAACGAAAATGCTTTTTTTTCTAATATTGGGGTCCCAAATTTGAAAATAAACAAAATATCACTTTAAAATAAGGAGTTGAAGAAGATTTTTCCGAAACAATAATCCTCCTGCAACGAATAGTGAGGTCAGGAAAAATTCCCAAACTTAATGTCGCCGTCTTACCCGACTCTACACATGAAATAATTCCCAATTTAACGTATGTGACAAATGCTCCTGCGCAATAAGAATAGCTGTTTCTTTGGTGGTACGGCGTGAACACTAAAGGTTCATTTCGAACTGTGAATTGAACATCTGGAAAAGCCAAAATCTGAAACTCCTTTGTACAATAATAGTTAGAAATTTATGTAAATATGTATCCTTTGTGTGTTAATGTTTGTGTTCAGTGTTTGTAATAATTCTTAAATGTTTCCAAAAGAGCTAACCAATGTTATATTTGTATCCCAACATGCAGCCAGGCATTTAGATTCACTGTTATACATATAAATTAATAAAACGAGGGTTGTAGCTTTAACGCCCGTATAAAATTAACACTCTTCCCATGATCAATTCTATCCTATCCTCACGCAACTAATTTATGTTTTAATTAAATAGTTGTTTTAGTGTAGAACTTCCAAATTCAAAATCCTTTTAGCCAAGCATTGTTTAGGCTCCCTTATAATTTATTGTGCCAAAGTTTCCGCCAAAGCAAGCATAATCTTACTGTCCTGATGTCGGAATTAGAACTAAATCCAGACATTTATCTGGCAGAGAGCAGCAAGCTACCTCCGCGCAATTTCATGACAAGAGCGAATTGTGCTGACTGAAAGTGGGATCAGGAAAGGGAGATGGAAAAATAAAGAACAAAAGAAACCACGTCTGAGGATGTTTTTGTAGCCGGATTTAATATAAGTCTGAAAACATGGAGAAGGGGTGAGAGAAACGGGAAATTTGAAGCAGAAAGAAGCATATGATTTTTCAACTGCAAGGTTTTAATCTCGGAAAAAGAGAAAAGACTAAAGAGAGATGGAAGGTATCATAAAAGGAGGTTTATTAATGATTTGTTGTGAGAGAAAATTTATAATATATTTTTTATTTGTATCATTCTCTAAAAGGAAATTGTAAAAAGGGATAGAAGAAATAAAAGAAAATTGTACGAAGAATATTGACCAAGTAACTAAAATCTATATGAACAAAAGAGAAAATTCACAAATATTTAGTAGGCTGGAAAAATCCAAACTACACAATAAATTTTCTTCACATTTAAATCACAAAAGATAGGAAGCATAAGAAGGAATTTAGAGAAGGTTCGTTATAGTTTATTGAAAAGTTCACTTCTTAATATGTTTCTATATGTAGAAAAAGACCAATAGCGTTGCCATTCCTATTGAATGAGAATATTACAGATATTATAAATCATTTCAGTTATTTGCCTCCAAATTGTCACTCCCAAGTATCAGATAAAATTTGTATCATTCTTTAAAAATTATTAATAACTTATAAAAAATTAAAATCACTGCGGGTTTGAAAATCGTTTGGTACAATCTCTTATTTTTCGAGAAGCTACGATATTTAAAACTTGTTTGTACCAATTTATATTCTCTTTTTAACTCTATCAATACGGGACCGTCCCATACGTCCCTGCAAGCAAAAGACGATAGCCGTCCGAAACGTCCGAATGTCACTCTAAAACTCTCTGAAACTATGTCACTCTCTGAGTACTTATTTTAAATATATATTTTCTTTATCGCGTATGACTACCTGGCGTAGAGCATTAACATTTCAATCGGTGCTAAGCAGTCATGAATGTTAGAGCAGCGCGTTTTTGTTTATGATTGATTTTAGAGGATTGGTGAATCGATTACCGCGTTCAATGAAGGGTTTCGCCCCGGATTCAATATCCAACGACAAGACTCATTTCCCTCGCTTAACACAATCTTACGCTAAATTTATCTTCATACAAGAGGATCATAGATTATCACTCTATGTTGCATCGCGCAAGGGCCGCGGAGCTCTAGTGGTAAGGTCATTGCTTCGGTGCTTGGGGGTTCCAGCCTCGAAACCCCATTCTTCTGAAAATCCGCCATGAATGCGTGGCCTGGTGCATGCTACTACGACTACGCTTTATCACATCTCCGTTCTTAGAGCGTAGATCGCCCCTGATCAGCTTTGGATGGATGTGAGTTGGAATAGGGAGTCCTGGGTGGATCTTGTTTTTTATCTATGAGGAAAAGGAGAAGAAATATTTATAAATCATTTGAGATAATATTTAAAGGAGTGGGATTGTTTTTAAAGCATTCGAAATCTTGAAAAGGCAACAGCAAAATTGTCGCTGAACTAGCATTGCACAACCATTTATTTTCTTCTGATAAATTTCACCATTCATGGAGGGGAATGGAGGAACTTAAAGCTATCAGTTTAAATCTTTCATACGAAGTGTTAACTAGCAAAGGTGTCAAAAGAGAAAAAAAGAACCCAAATAAACAAATATATCTCTTTAATCCCTAGGCCAGTTTTTCTTCTAGCTCCTTTAAAACAGGGACTTTTTAGCAGAAAGTGACATGAATTGGACTCTCCCAACCTGGGTGGTCATTTACCCCACAATCCCACCACCTGCTATAACCTTCCCTTAAGGCGCAAGGAAATGGGCTGTGATTGGCAAGGATAATTGGACCCTCCTACCGCGCTTATCTCCTAAGCGATCTCAGAACCTCACCTAACTTCAGAAGAAGCCAACCGCCTCAGATCGGCCTTCGCTTCTGTTAAGGGGAAAATTTTAACGCCTCTCTTGGTGTGAGAGAGATATACAAATACAAAAACTAACTAACAAAGGTAGCAAAAGAGGAAAAAAGGAATCCAAATATACAAATACAAAAGAACACGCTATGGTTAAATATGTTCTCTAGAATAGTGTGACATGCAAAAATGGAAGGTCAAGTTCCAACAAACAATAAAAAGATAATATCTGATGACGTGGATAACCCGCTGGTGTGGTGTGAAAGTTTGGAGAACGGGTGTTAGTTCAGGTATCATCCACGTCACCTGACCGTGGTTCACAGTTACAAGGTCCGTCCAAAATTACTTTCTCTCGCGATTCTTCAAAACGGGACGTTAATACTATAACTGAACTAAATCAGACTATAAGCATTATCATGCTAATTTTAACACTTAATAGGGCTGATTCTACTGTCGAAAATATATTCAGTAACAATAGAACTAAATTGACTTGCATGAATAAATTTAGTGCGCTCTCCTTGTTTCGATTCCACTGAATGAAGGAACAGAGGTTTTGGAAAAGAAAACTTAATCTTGCTGTCACGATGTCGGAGTCTGACCTAAGCCAGCGGGATCTCTGCCCAATTTCCCTGCAGGAGCGAGCTGTGTTAACAGTGAGATCAACAAGGATAGTTGAAGAAAAACAGGAAGAATCCTTGTTGCAGGATTTTCGTGTAGACAGATTTAATGTCAGACAAAAACATGAGATGGAGAGACAGGAGATGGTTGTTGCTTGAAGAACAAACCAAAGCAAGTATCAAAAGAAGCAACTTTATCTTCAGCAGACAGTTTTTTCAACCTAAGATAAAATATTGTTAAGGAAGGATTTGTTGGTATCAAAAGGTGGCTCATGAATGATATGGTATGAGAGAAAAAAACTTTTTACAAAAAAATGGAGACAGTTGGATAGTCTTTTTTTTTTAATTCACACTTGTAAAAGTTAAGTAAATAATAACATGTAAATAATTGTATATGCCGTATGCAAAGATAAATTACTACTAACGTCCAAAACTAAGACTTCTATATTTTGATAAATCTCCAGGTTTCAGACTTTGCCGAGTCTGAAAACCCAATTTCTGGAATTGTGTCTATCTCTCTGCGATTTCAGCTACTAACCTCAAAGACATAAGTGGATAAAATTTGTCATTTGGTCTTTTCACTACCAATAAAATTTTGGATAAAAGTATATTGAAGTGCGTGTGTTCGTCCATGTACTTCCGGACGCATATTTATTTCTTACTTAGAAACGGAAATAGAAGGAAGGGTGATATTTGAAATGTGGTTTTATCAACAGAATCATAGATCTGTGTCAAGTTTAGGACCAAATACGTTTGGAGCAATCCGATGACGTTAGTTAAATTAATATCTTGCTCAGTAGTTAATTTAAGTTTCACTAGTTTTTAAATTATCCAAATGTGTGTTTCAAGTTATTTAAGGTTAATGAGTCACTTTCCTTCAGAAGGTAGATGCCCTTAGGAGAAAAAGAAGGAGTACACCGATGTTCTGCACAAAAACACCAAAAATCAGATAATTGTAATTCGGATAATGGCAATAAAAAGCATGATATCTAGTAATATCTAATATTGCCTTAGTTCTCTGACGGGGAGAGAAAAATGGAACTCCAAGGATTGCTAGACGCGTAGTAGGTGGTTCAAAGAACGGAAACGAAAAGAATAAGAGGTTTAGCTGCTAGCCGAGGGGTCAGATGATATTAGAGAGGACGAACGAAAATCTGCGAGTGACGCTGCAGCGAAAAATCGCTTAATTAAGTCGGAAATGTTACAGGCAATAAGACATGGACACATTTTTTCCCAATTAACACCGTCTATATCAGCTAGTATACACATAAAATAATAGTAGCAAACATTTTGATCTCACATTTATAATAAAGTACATTATTTATGAATGAAGTCTTTGAATATTTGAATAATTCCACATTTGTTGTAAAATTAAAGTACATCTTTATGTCAACAACGTGTTAAAATTAATATACACATTGATTTAAGCCACCAAAACAAAGATGATGAGGCTGAGTAAACTTTAGTCCTGCACTTGAGTACTGCATGGAAAAAAACTGTACTTAGAGTAAATTTTCCTAACATTATAAGACGATAATAATAATCCGTGTTTCTAATACATCATGAAAGAATTTTTTATCACCAGCCTGGTGTTTGGAAATGCTCTGCTTCCCAAGATAACTGTTTTCTTTAAGAGAATTCGATATTTTTTCCACTCATTACTTTAACTCTATAGATACGGAACCGTGCCATACGTCCGTCCGAGCAAAAGACGATAGCCGTCCAAAACGTCCGAATGTCACTCTGAAATTCCCACCTCCTTTCGTAAAGTGTGATTGATTTCACACCCGCGGCGCGTGTTTTCTTCGTTAGAGTGGCTTGCCCAGATGTGTTTGGGAAAGAGGGGAGTTTTCTTACAATTCCGATAACGCTAGCTGTCATTGTGGTTTTCGAGGAGAAAGTGAATTTCCTTATCTTTGATAGTGCAGCTCGGACGTTCCGTATTCTGAGGTGCCTCTATTTCAATGGCCTTAGAAATCAGAGGGTTAAAGTTATAAATGTTCATATTTCTAGAAAGCCTAATTCATTTGTGAATCCGACTGTTGCAGGGAAAATTGGAAATACCCAAGATAACATTTTGATTTCAACCCATGATTAATTTTGTGTTCTCGCTTGGACAGGAAATTTCTGTAACTGAATTTAACACAATTGGATGCAAGATCCAAGAAAGACAAAAAGCAACCGTGCTCGCTATAAACAATTTATAAATCAAAAAAAGAAAGAGGTGAACGTATTCTGCGGACAGCAGTTAACATTTTTAACTTAATAAATTTTTCATGCATGTCGAATTTTAGTGCGCAGCAAAGATTCCTGAAGGACAAGATATCTCGTCCATAGAGATGAATGTGTTAAGCTCCTGTGATTATCATTTGATTCCAAAAAACAACAAAGAAGGATAATGACTCCGTGGCAATCGCTATAGAAATATTTCAGAGATTCCTAAAGTGATGGACCGCTGCATCCGAACCATCAACAGAACTGCCAGTGCTTCCGGTATTCAACGGCTTTCACATCGTTGAAAAAAATTTGTATACAGCAATGGTGTCTGCATCTCTCTTTCTCTCTCTCTTTCGAAGGCCTATAATTATTTCAAACTATTAGTAATGTCGTATCGGCTGTAACGATATGTTTCCGCGAATAAATTTGCTATTTTTGTATTTCCTCCAATTAATTGAACATGATATCATCACTAAAATTTTCGTTATAACATCAAATTTTCATTACATTTATTTTTCTTCTTTAATGATACAATCTAATTAAAGTTTCTTTATTAATTAATTTTCTTTTGAAAATTTTTCACACACATTTTTCAAATTATTAAAAGCATTATTTTAAACACTTATTTCAAACTATTAAAATTAACTTCAAAATATACAGTTTTTTCGATTGAATAAAAAATCACCCATTAGAGCTCTGTGTTCATGGTATAAAAATATCTTTAAACTTTATAACACTTTCAAATCAACGAAATGTCACTCGAATAAAGATCCATTAGTGGTATTTCTGCAGGATTTATGTTTCGTATTATACTTCAGTCATAAAATGATTAGACACAAAACAATAGATTTGCCTCAATCTTAAACCTATTTTGAATGGCTAAGGCTTCTGAAGAATTCCTGTGTGTATAAACAAGTCGAAACAATTAAACTGATGCTTTCGCAGACCGGGCCAGATTAAGCAGTGTAAGCGACCTTCGGCAATGCAAGTCTTCCCCTTTTCCAATTCCAAATTTTCAAAATCAAACATTTTTAGTGATTTCAATTTAATCTCCATGTAAGCAGTTTTAAAAAGCAAATTTTCTCGAGCCGAAATGACAAATAATTTAATTAACCAATTCACTTTCAAGAGAGGTGGTTTTAGCTTCTCGCGTTTAAAGCTGTCTAAATGCTCCAATTGTAGGATCGGACATTTTTTAAACAATAAAGCAGCATACTTTTAGAGTAATGTTTTAAAATATAAACGAGACTAGATGTTAATTTAAATAAGTTCTAGTGCTTGGTCCCTGCAAATTAAGTGAAATCACAAAATTGAATTACTCGGAAAATAACACAGTTAAATCCCAGGGTCTCTTAAAGTAGAATAGTTTTATGATCCCGTTTTAATAATACGGCCCTATTCCTAGAACACAAAGACGTAAATACAATATCCGATTTCCATTTCAATGTATACTATCTAACTCATTCCAACCTGTTGTAACGTTCTCTCCCTTGCTGACCGTCAGATATGGTTAGGATTAAATAATGTTGTCTTTTTAATTATTATTATCCAGATAATTTCCCCTGACTGAATAGCAGACATCAGCCACGGTCGGCAGACCAGAGAAAAATTTCACCTTTCCTCTTGGACGCCTTTACTAACTGTGTCTTCGCCTTAAGACGTTAAACTTTTCCAAGCAGGGTGACTTTGAGCGATAAGTTTGGGGCATTAATTGCTTGCGACCGCGGCGATGAAATGCAAATTTTATGAAGTGTATTCTCCGACCAGTTTGGGAAAGGTTGACTTAATGATGTGTCAGATGATTAAAATGAGATTAAGAAGGCGGGAAGCACTTTTATGAAACGCATAATTTTTGTTCCTCTAGTGGGGAGTTCAGGTGTCAAGAGAGAGAGCAGGAGAAGAAGAGAGGAAAGTCTTTTCTGACACAGAGCGGAGTTAACAGTTCTGTAATTAATGCAGTGTGATTAAATGGATTATAATAAAGTGAAGTTTACAAACAATAAAGTCAAGCCTCATTCATTTACTTAATACCTTTATTATTTAAATTGTTTTTACAACATGTGACTACATTTCAGAAAATATTTATTTTATGTCAACGAAAATTTGAAATTTCACTAATGCGAGAAAACCAAAAATTATTAATTTTAAAAGATATTCGAAACAAAGTGCCATCATTATATTTTAGCCATGAATTGTCTGTATTGTCTCTATCTAACTTGACTGCATTAGCCCTTGAAATCTGTGAGTAACGATTTTAACATCACGAAATGTACAAAAATAACAGCAGTCTAAAAGTATTATCATTTTTAAAGAAACATCTAATGTTTTGAAATATGCTGAAACATAACATGGTTCGTAATAAAATGAAAAATATAATATTTATTTTAGTTTATTCACACAAGAGCTATTAGAATGATAGCTTTGATTATTCACAACTTTGCTATTTTGTTTCATGAGGATATATAAAGGAAATGCATTGTTAAAAACAGTGCTAAAATCTAATTTTGAAAAAATTATTAAATTTTTTTTAAAAAAATGTATCGCTAGGAAGCTAATTTTTCGTAATTTAAAGTGATGCAAAAATGGTTTTTGTGCAATAATGTTCTTCGAAGTTATTGAGACAAAGCTCTAAGATTTCAATTTTTTAAATTTATTAAAAATTATCATTAAAATAGTGAAAACTCCTTTCTTATTGATCACCTACTACCCATGACGTAACTATATGCCAAATTTGGTAGCTCTATGTCCAAAAGTCTTCCCTGCAGCGAATTTGAAACATTTTTGCAACACGCATAACTCATGCCGCAATTTCTTTCTGGATTAAAGTGTATTTTTTATAAAGTTATTTATCTTACTTTGCAGGAGAACAAAACTTAAAAAAAATTCTACTGCTTTTTTAATTCGAATTTCTGAATTATCAAAGATCATTAAAAATCTTCAGATGGTCCTAAGTCAAAAATCTAATCCTATTACTTTCGTTGCATTACAAGTAGAAATACTGTTGATAAAACTTTTGTAAGTTGCTTGTATCTCTTTCAACTGTTTCAAACTTTTTAGAATTGGCAATAATTTCAATTTCAAATTCTAATGATTTCGTAAATCTCTGGATTCGTAAATGAAAAGTGCGTAAGTAAAAGATCAGTAACTACATCATTAAAGTAATTTTGATTAAGAATATTTTTGTTAATTTATTCCTCTTGCTCAATAATTAAATTTAATCAAAGTTCTGAAAATAGTTTATATCCTAACAAGGATTTGCTGTAAAAAGGATTGAAGATAACATTCCTCGTAATATATGATTAAAATTTGGAATTCATGATTCCATCAGAGTAATGCTGGATAGGAAAAAAGTAATTTCCCTCGAGTAAAATCCTCATATCTAGCACAATAACATAATTCTGAATATTGATTCTTTTTCTTTCAATTGATAATTACTTTCATTTCAACCCTAATTATTAATAAGCAAAAATTTATATAATTGGAATTTTGAATAACTACTTCAATTTCAAAGCGGTTCTTTATTCTAACGACAAAATAAAGAAAATACATTTCAGGAATTTCATTAAACTTTTCTGATTCCGCTGCAGTTGAATCATAAATACTTTTTTATTCTAATCCTTGGAAAGTTTGACAAATCTTACTGTAAAATATTAGATTAAAAAAGAAAAACCAGAGCAAAAAAAATTAAATTTGTGACTAATTGCATTGTTGAAAGAATTAGTTTAACTTTTGATTTTTCTGATGAAAATGGTTTTGAATTCTTAAAAGATTTAAAATTCCGGTATTTCCTTTTGGCATGATAAATTCGTAATTAACAAACTTTGGGAAGAAAGAAATTCAATCATTGAATTCAAATGAGGTTTCATTCATTTTATTATCTTTTAAAAAAGACTTAAAATTAATGTTTGCTTAATCTGTGAAACAGTGAAACATATAAAATTCGTCTGCATTGGCGTAAGAAATTAAGCAAAATATGTAATATGGAATTAATCTTGTAAAATATTTAGAGTGTAAAAATAATTATACTTCATTTCCAACTATGATTTTACAAAAGAGATCTATTAAGAATTCACAAGCATTGAGTTTTTGAAAAGAAAAAATATGCTTTACTTATTCAATGCGAAGTTTTGTCCTCATTTGTTTAAGAGTTTCAAAAGTTCATTTTCAGTGATATTCATAAGTGAGATAGATGCATAAATTAGTAAAAATGAAAGCAAATTCAGTTCTAATTTTACTCTGTCTCTGTAATTGACCATTTCCTTACATCTTAAAATATCTTCTCTTACAACTTACATGAAGCATTTTCTGAATAATTTTAGGTGTAGACTTCAAATATGAAAAAAGGATAATTAAAGATTTATACATGCGTTTTCAATTTTTTTGAATATCGCATTTATCTCTAAAGGGACAGCAATTCTTAACATAATCATAAAGACTTTGTCAGGTGAGGAATGTCAGGTGAACGTGCTCAAAGCAGGGGATTCTTTGGGCCGCCGTAAGATGATAATAGTGTAGAGACTTCCTGCCGGCCAGCGGTATCAATGGCCAATGATGCAGTTCGAAATATACACCGGAATCCTGACCCATTATTTTTTAAATCTCAGTCACAGATGCTATTGCGTTCCATTGGCCTTCATAATGAACATTTCTGTCTTAATTCTGAAGCCCATTTCTTTAAGTAATTTTATATTAACCCCTTGACGTACGAATTTCTTTAACTTCCTTATTCGATGACACATCCACTTTGGGATATTTATTACTAATTCCTTACAAGAATATGAAAGACACCTGAAATATTTAAGCATATCCAAGTGGATTTTTTTTGTCTTCTACTTTGAACAAATTATAGATTTCAGTATAGATTATTCTGTAATTTGTTATAGAAGTCAGACATGTTACTGTACACGACAGGGTTAACGATGATAATAAAGAATTTATATTCTTGACACATAAATTTTTACTCTTGGTGCACCGTTTTCAAGAGTTCCTTATTACTGTAGCTTTGCCGGTGGTGTTAGGTAGATAAATGGTTTCATTTTAGAGACAAGACTAAAACACATGATGCAAATGGTAATTGGACATCTTTGATTGAAATTTTAAATTGTTTAGCCGGATATTAGTATTCACGCTTACAACATCAACGCACACATTTTTTAACACGAAAGCATCATCTTACGTCTAATGCTCGGTCAGACATTGGTATTATTCCTTGAACAAAAGTCTGAGCACGTAGGCTGTCTAAGATCACTCTCTTCAGCACATTGCGGTGTCTGTCATTAATTCCTCTATAAGTGCTACTGTTATATGTTATATCTCATCAAGAGTCTTTTATTAATTTATTTATTTTTGTTCCAAACACTTAGCTGCCTCAAAAAAGTTCATTATCACCTTTAAGTTCCATATGCTCTTTTATTGGTAACAAGTTGTTTGTTATCTCAACAACATATAGTCCCAGTCAGTAGCAGCTTATGAGCTCAGAAACAACAAAACAAAACTCTACAAAAAATAATTGCTCAAGAGAATATAATTTTAAAAAGCCACTTTATCTCTATGTAGCCCAAAGTTAATAATTTAAAACCCAGAAATGAAGTTCGTTGCATTTCAATCCTTTTAAAAAACAAGTGTATGACATTTCTTTTTAGTTTTGCTAACAAAAAATTAAGTAAATACTGATGCAACACTTCTGAGGAAGAAAAAAGCATCAAAGTTCTCCATACACCCACACTTCCCTCTTCACTCAGTCAGTTAGATAACTGACTATGCGACTTTTCAAAAATAAATATAAAATAACTCCAATATTTCCTATTTAAACTGACACAAATTAAATACAATACAAATTTGAAAGTTTTAGAATAGTTCTATGTGCTTGACAAAAACAATATCTATGTATATAAAACGCTAACATGCTTGGCACAGAAATCGTCCTTATTAATTATTGTCGAATGGCAACGATCGGTTTGATTACAAAATAAAACCGTTAGCCTCCGAAATGTTAGGCATAACTTCATAAGAATAGCCCGATACCAAATTCGTTTTGGTGTAAAACACATTTTTCTCGCAAAAACTGAATTTAAGACAGTGACTTCACAATATTCCTTACAATATAATGAAACTTTGAACAAAATGATTCAAAAGAGATCAGTTAGAAATGAAGCAGATGGTGCTAGGCGAGCCAAAGAACGTTCAGTTGAACGCAAATTTGGTTTAAATCAGCAACTTGGGATTTCCTAATAAAAAAAAGTTCATTCAAAAACTTGCAAATAAATTTTATTAAACCCTCGCCTCCAACCAAAATTCAGCAGTTGAAATCTAGAATTTGGTACAAATCTCTTAAAATGGTGCCAAGTCTCCAAAGCTAATGCATATATTACTTGGATTAGCTTTGGCAGTGCCAATGAAGTGCAGTGGTTAATGTCTTTGGCGATCTGGCGTCGTTTTAAGAGTGTGTACCAAATTCTAGATTTCAACCACTTCAGCAATCTCTAAAATGCTAAACTACGATGCAAATGACATTCGAAATCAGGGAAGACCCTTTTTCACCTTCGATCTGTACGTCCCGATAGCATAGTCACCGAGACAGCACTATGCTAACTCAATAGTGCAGTGTTCGGTCCTTGAGAGGCAGCATTTTTCCCCGTGTATTTTCTCTCGCCATCCTTATCTTCTTTTGTCTCCCATAATCATCTCTTCCTTTTAGTATCGCATTAATAGTTTAATCGATTTATTTTTTAATACTTGAAAATTTTAAAAAAATCAAAAAGAATCTATACACATATTTCTTTCTAATACTATTCCGTAATAAATTCTTTTCATTTGGTACATGAATTAACTAACAGGTATAATTTCCGTTTTAATCTGTTATATTTATGGGAACTGCGGCCCCAATGAGCTTTAACCCCTCACATCAACTACGGAGATAGAATGCGCCAATCTGACCGAAAATGCACGTTGTGCGAATGACGATGCGTATCTGTTCTTCGCTGGATCACCTAGTACTAAATAAATCTTTAACTGCAATAAAATATTAAGGAATATGTTCCTACACAAGTAACTAAAATTTGAGATTTTCTTTGCAGATGTGACATATTCCGAATTACAATATGGGAAAGTATAATGACTAAATTTGGTTTATAATAATTAAGTATATTTATTTTACCACTCACATCTCAAGGAAGAAGAGATATAACGGATATCAACAGGTGATGTAATATATTTAGCTGTCAGATACATTGCGCGATACATTGCAAGATTATATACATAATATAACATTAACGCCACTGTGTACAACCCGAGCTCGGAACCCAAAGGGTTCCTTGTCTGTTACACATTTTAACCCTCCGCCGACAGGAACAGGTAAACAATCACATAATTAATACTATTAATACCCATTAATCTTAATTTCAACATTCTAAAATTAATCACTGGCCTTCGGGGTGAGGCCTCAAAGAACAAAGAAGGGATATCCTTACAAAAAATTCATCATGAAGCGAAGACACGGGAACCACGTTCTTTTTCACTTTCGGAACCTAGGACACAAAAGTCTTCCTTACATTTAAACCAAACATGCTGGCCTATTGTTTCTTTCCTTTGACGGAAGCAAATTTTAGGGGCACTCATTTTTTAAAATAATCAATTTTGCATGATCAAGTCATGAAATAAGAGAAATAATCATCTGTGATAGAAAAGAGAAAGAAACACGTAGAATAGAACGAATAATATGTGTGAAGAATTCGGGAGCAATATGCCTCTGAGGCCAATATGGCTACATCTGCACTCAATGTAGTGTTCAAGTCAATTGAATTGAGGGGTCCAATCCTCCGGTAAAGAAAGGAGGCTACTATTAAGGACAGGCTTCTTATTTTCTTTGAACTGGGGAGAGAGGGGTCAAAAAGTTTTCGAGCTGTGACTGTCATTCCGGTTCCGCCCGACAGGAGGTTGAATGCAAAATCTTTACAGAGAATTCAATGTTTTAATTATACAAAAAGAGCATCAAATGGCAACGATATTTATTTCTATACAAAATACGTTCATCTCTCATCAATTAGACTGTCACACGCACACACCAAAGCATTTCTAAAGCTGAAAGATGTTCTTCTGAGATTCTTCTACGTAAAAATAATTAAATATTCTTCATAATGGAAAGACATCTTTTCGTTCCACACCAGATGCAGCTCTGGCACCTCAACAATGCAGTTCAAAAAGAGAATTACTGAACTTTCTTCTCTCGACTTGATCACTCAGCCATGCAGCGAGAGAATTTTAGTGCTCTCGAGGGCTTTTTGCACTTTTGTACGAAGGCACTTTGCAGCTCTATCCTGTGTTTTACCTACGAGTTTGTTTATCTCCTGACTTCTTTTCTCATTTTTATTACATTTTTACTTTCTCGTATACGAAGTATACAAAGAGAAAGTATTGTAATCGTCAAAAAATTCGAACTCCAGATTTTGACGAATCTCCACGTTTTAGACCTCCCTGAGTCCAAAAAACACAATTTTGGAATCATGCCTGTCTGTCTGTGAACACGATAACTCGAAAACTATTAGAGCTACGGGGATGAAATTTGGTATGTGGTCTTTAAAAATAATTTGTAAGTTTCTATCAAATTTTGGACAAAATCCGTCAAAGGGACGTCTGTCTACCTGTATGTCCGCGGTCATGTGAACACTATAACTCAAAAACTTGAATATCTAGATGGATAAAATTTGGTACACAGTTTTATCGTCATGAATGTAGGTCCGTATAAAATTTTGGGCCAAATCCGTCAAAAAGAGGCGTTCAAATTGCATATTCAATTTCTTTTAGTCCGATTGTCATGCGCATGCGAACTGGTAGCAATCTGTTATTGTTGCAAATTTTATTTACATCAATAAATAATGTTTTCAAACATGAATTGTAACAATTTTTTATTGTTGTAAATAAAATTCAAACCGATCTCATTATTTCAGCAAATCTTTTATTTACGCGCTTAAGCAATTGTTACGGTTGTGGTAGTATAAATTGTTTTCTTGGAAATTCAATTCCAAGGCAAAATTTTCGCTTTAGTATTCATTGCATTGCCTATTTTATCGCACTGCTTCAAAGCAATATTTTTTTGAAACGTGGCAACAGATATTTGATTTCAGATTTGTTTGTTTGTTTCACTTTCTCGTATACGAAGTATACAAAGAGAAAGTATTGTAATCGTCAAAAAAATTCGAATTCGAGATTTTGACGAATCTCCACTTAGAAAGTGTACTAGAAAGTTTTGGGGAGACTACTCCCGCTGGTTTCTTTTATTGTTGCTCATAGAGCTCTCAGAGTGAAAATTAGGCAAATAAGATTAAAAATGAAAATGCAAGTTTTCAAAATAATATCAGGGGATACTATAGCTCCGGAGCTGCGACAGGTCCTAGCTTATTGCGAAAATTATTATGCAGGACACAAACTGCATAAGTATTACAGCCATTTTCATCGAATGAACGTGGGTTTCGATATCACGTTTTTAAGGCAATTTTTGTTTCTCTCAATATCTGCCATCGTCCTCTGACTTTGTCACCACTTCAAAGGAATATAGAACATAAGGATTGTTCATAGAGAGAAGGTGAAAATTCTTAATGATTTAGCTGCGTAGAATCTGTAATAGCCTATATGAAAAAGAATAAAAACATATTTGCTGGTACTTCATATGCACCGCCTGTATGGAAAAGATTCAGAAAGTGAAGGAGGCTATAATTCAATTAATTTCCTTATAACTCACATAGTTCATTCCTTTTAATCACACTACCGACTTCCTCCGTTATGGTATTAAGTGTTAATTACAGAACTGCCAACATTGCGTTGTATCAGGGAGCCTTTAGAAATCCTCTTCCTCCACCTCCTGATACCCAACTCCACCCGAGCGGAATACAAATACTGCGTTTCATAAAAGTGCATCTCATTTTCTTAATCTCGTTTTCAGTGTTTGTCAGATCGTTAAGTCAGGTTTTCCCAACGCTTCTGGTGAATATACTTCGTGAAATTTGCATTTCATCGCCGCGGTTTCAGGCAATTAACTTCCGAAACGTATCGCTCAAAGTCACATAGCTTGGAGGAGAGAGACGTCTTGAGGCGAAGAAAGCGCATCGCTCCTGTTAGTAAAGGCATCCAAGCGTAAAGGTGGAACTTTTCTCTATTCTAACGAGCGCAGTTCTGCCTGGGGAAATTAGCTGAATAATAATGCTATAAAGAATATGATGCAATTTAATCCTAACCATATCTGATGGCCAGGGAGGAAAATGTGGAGGCAACAGGTTGAAATGAAATTAAAAGCCTGAATTTGAAATGAAAATTGGTTGTATCAATATTTTTTTGTGTTTTTGGAATTCTCCAGATTAAAGGTTTCGAATATTTGTTCCCTCAGATATTGAAGCGGGTATTTAAGACCCTGACAGTTGTTTTTCAACTGGAAAATTAGAATGCTTTATTTCTGATACTGTAATTGCTGAGAAATTGTTAGAAACTCAGTTACGGAACAAATACAGATAATGGACGTTGAGTAAAGTGTTTCGTTATCTTGAAAGGATTACGCATTTTGCTGAAATTTTAATGGCATGATGAAGATGAAGGACAGCGATCATTTGAGGTTTGTTAATGAAGGACTTACCACTTGTAAATTAAACTGTAAATGAAAATTTTATGAATTTTCTTTTTAAAAAAATCTCTTTTTTAGAATCACTCTTTCATAAGCGTACTGAATAATAGAATATATTTATTTAAAATATTTTCCATTTTTTTACTTTAATTTATAATTTATTACTATAAATATTATAATCTTGAAAATAACTTTTACTAAAATTCACTATCAAGTGATGTCCCTGGTGTGGATCTAAGATTTAATTCAATTTATTGATTAAATAATACTTAAGTTCTGAATTATAGTACATTAGAGCACTGTTTATACGTTTCTCATTTATGCGCCGTTTACGTTTATACGTCGTTTCATCACAGTCCCGATTCTCATTCCTATTCTTTATAATGATAAAGTGCTTCGTTGATACGACGCAAAGCTTCGGTTATAAGTCATTTTTCCCCATTCTAAAATGTGGAAATTTCCTCTTTTCTAGTTTGTGGTATATAATAAAGATATTATGACTTCGAAATTATTCACAATCGATAAATTAATAGAAAACAAATTTTATGATGCTAATTTAAGCGAGGAGGGAGAAGTTATTCACCTTTCTTTACAGACTCAAGGGACGCCATTGTTAATTTTCCAACTTATTTATTTTGTCAAAAGAATAGTAGAAAACATACAAAAAACTTAATTCTAGCAAAATCATAAAGTTTGACTTCGAGATTGTGATGAATTCCTGCAAGTAAACCAATAACCCCGAAAAAAATATATTTTTTTCAGTTCTGTCTTTCAATCTATATACAGGCTATCCACTAAAGTCCTTCTACACTACATTAACTTGAGAACGGCTACAACTATTTCCACAAACTTGGTGTCTAGGTATAGTAAAGTGACCGTGCGCTACACGGTGAGATCAACTACAGAGCCACCTGGTGGCAAACAACGGAGTTAACGTTCCTATCTAAAATACGGTACATGATACGGGGGAAAAAGACAATACAAAATTGTAGAGGCGCTTTCGATTTAGTACGAAAAGACACATTGAGCGCAATAATCCTAATAGCAGAACGTGTAAAACGCGCATTTGTTTGATCGCGATTTTCCAAAGCTGTGAAGTAACAACTCGCGACAAAAGGAGAAAAGATAATCTTTTGAACAATAAACATCGACCCGATGACCTTGTAGCTGACGGAGAGCATTTCGAACATCGAAAATAAAAGTAGCTATCTACTGATAACTAATTGTTCTGTTTTCTTTCCAACGCTTTTCTGGAGTAAGAGTGTTGGAAATCGCAATCAAACAAATGCGCGTTTTACTCATTTTGTTCTTAGCATTATTGAGCTTAAGGTGTCTTCGTACTAAATCGAAAATGCTCTACAATTTTAAAATTGACTTTTTCCTCGTATCTTGTACTGTTTTCGAGATAGGAACGCTAAGTCCGTTGTTTGCTGCCAGGTGTCGTTACAATTTATCTCAAGGTTTAGTTCATGGTCACTTTACTATACCTAGACACCAAGTTTGTTTAAATAGTTGTCGCCGTTCTCAAGTTAATGTTGTGTAGAAGGACTTTAGTGGACAGCCTGTATGTAAACACGACAAACTCAAAGAACTAAAGAGGAAAAATGGATATGTGTCCTTGACACCAAAATCGTAGATTTTTTAACATTTTGGACGAAATTTTTCAGTGGAAAACTTGCATGATTATCCCTGGCGTGCATGTGAAAGCAATAAAAAAAACCCGCTACAAACTATATAGATGGAATTTGACTTGTAGTTTCCTCATCAGAATTTTAGATGTGTACCATATTTTCTACCAAATCTGTCAAAGGGTTAACCGTCTATCAGTTTATATATTTGTTTGCATGTGAAAGCGATAACACATAAATGCAACTAGCTAGATTGATGAAATTTTATTTATTGTTTTTACATCAAAATTATTATTTATATCAAATCTTCGACGAAGTCAGCCAAAGCAAAGCGGTCCAAATGCATCTATATACAGGGTTTCCAAACTTCTCGTGATCAATATCTAATTTCTAAACCGTTAGAGATAGACATATAGTTCCGATCGAAAAAATGCTTTAAATGAAGGGAAGAATTATAATATGTTTTTAGAGCGAATAAATATATTCCTGAAAGAGTTACGAATTCTAACTTTTTATGCGGTCCCCCGGTCCTATCAGTCACATTTAGTAAAATATTTTTGACACTCTAATATTTTTTTTAAAAAAGTCCCACTCTTCTGCGATTAAAACTGACCGACTTATGGAGCTTTGAATATCGCTGACTTAGACAATTTTATACTATTTCAATAGCCGTCTTGAAGGCGATCCACCAATGAATGCAAAGGACTTGCTAAACGAGGCCGCTGATTGGTTAAAAATCATGAAATTCCTGGCTCCAGAACTCGCTCAGTTTTAGTCGCAGAAGAGTGGAACTTTTTTAAAAAAAATGTTAAAATGTCGAGAATATTTTACTAAATATGACTGATAGGACCGGTGGACCATATAACAAAATTAGAATTCGTATTTTTTTTCAGAAATATATTTAGTGACTCAAAAAACATAAATTATAATTTTCCCCTTCATTTAAAGTATTTTTCCAATTGGAACTATATGTCTGTCTCTAAAGGTTTAGAAATTAGCTATTGATCACTATAAGTGTGGACACCCTGTATATATAGAACGCCAATGTACGTGGCAGAGAAAAGAGGTTAATTTCTCTTTTGCTGATGGCAACGATCGGTTTGTTTACAAAACAGAACTGTTAGCCTCCTCCATGTTAGGCATAACTTCGTAGTCATAGCCTGCAACCATATTCGTTCTGGTGTAAAAGACATTTTTCTCGGAAAAAAAATAATTTTAAGATAAAGAATTCACAATATTTCTTACAATATAATGAAACTTCAGATGAAATTATTCAAAAGAAATCAGTTAGAAATGAAGCAGATGGGCTTAGGCGGCTATCGAGACAACGTTTAGATCAACGTCAAAATAGTTTAAGTCAGAATAGATGAAATTGTATCAATTTACAAATTGAGGTGAACATCATGGAGATTACTATTCTGAACAATGTACTTTGGCTACTTTTCTTTGACAAATTTTCTTGGAGCGTTGAATCGCCAGTTTGGCTTTAGAAGCGTCAAGAAAATCATGGTATGAATATAACAGAGTGTAGATGCTCTAAGCGGGATCAACTAGTTCTCGATATTTTGCATGGATCTTAACCGAATTAGACCTGTCGTATCGAATATCTTAAAAGAAAAAGGTATGAATATCTAAAAAGACAAAAATTAGTAGAAGCAATTTGATTGGTATGCGCAAGTGCATCATTATCCAGGAAAAAATTGCGAAGTACAAAAATAGATAAAAATATTAATAAATGGAATTATAAATGTGGAAGAGAAAAAATTAATAGCAGACAACGACAAGAAGTAAGAATCTGGTGGATGACTTCATCAGAGGCCAGACATCCATGCAGATTCAAAAATGGAATAGGTTTTCTGTAGAGGAAAAAGACTTTAAGGTCTGATATTTAATATCCTCTTTTGGCCTGAACCTAATCCGGGAAGTATTGGAAAGAAAAACATTTATCCACATAGAAGAAATTAAAGACAGTCCTTTAAATAAAGTATGAAAAGAAGGGCTTAAAATCTTACCTCTAATAACATTTGTGGAACAAATGAGGACGCTTTACCAAACGTGTTATAATGTAAACAAGGCAAATAGATGCGTGCACCTATCTCCATCTAGTGAGGGAAACACTAACTATAGATTTGAAAATTTTTTGTATATTTTTTCATAAAGATTTTATAGGGTTTTTTAATTTTATTTTTGAATTTTTATAAAAACTTTTTGACGTTTTTATGTATTTTTATAATTTTTATTTTAAATTTTTTGATTATTTTTTTTATTCAGACCTAGCGTCCTATTTATAGGACAGTCGAATTTCACTTACGTTGCTAAACCGAAAGGAATCCATTGTCACATGCTTTTAGCGGTGTAATCAATTGGTATTCCCAGTACTCTAAACAATTTTCAACAGACGTAACCCTGAATTAGCCGGAATATGAAATCAAAGGGTCGCCCTTTTGAATTTTATTTTCCCATTTGATTCATTCCTGAGGCAATGTAAGGAATTACAAAACAATTTGTATTTTTTGATATTTTGGAATATTTTAAGAACTTTAATATTTCTGTGAAAAGAGGATTAAAAAGGATTTTCGACAGATTTTTTCCCTTTTTTCAAGGAAAAAAAGTGATGATGATTTTTCCTCTGAATTTAATTCCACTTCACTGTTAACTTAATCTTTGTTTTTCAAACATGATTTAATAGAAACTTTTTGGAATCTAAGCTTTAAATTCGCTTCGGCGTTAACGGGTTAACAGAACTTCTCCTCATTCTGTACGTATAGGAGAAAGTCAAAGAAAGAACACTCCATCTGGTTAATCAAACGATTATTCCAGACATATTGAATTCATTTCAAGAGACTGAAATGTTTCAAGAAATTCTATTTATTAATTTTAGACATGAAGATAATTTGATAGTGAACTGCGCTCTGAAAAGGAACACTGAAAGAAGTGCGCGCTCGCAATAAATCCTTTATCTCAAAGCAAACGCGAAAACAAATGTTTCCGCCTCGAAAGATTCTCCCATAATCCATTTTATTGGATTAGAGTTTCAAACAAATTGACACGAAGACAGCAAGGATTAGTGCTGAAGGAAAAAGAGGAGAAGATCAGCTTCTGAGTTGTTTGCTGTCTTGCAAGTGAAGGCAAGAGAAGCAACTGTAATGTTCTTTTTGTTACATTAACTTGTCTTGTTTAAAGAAAATTACAGCAATATTTCCTTTTATTTTTATCTACAATGTTCATAAATAATGATTGAGCAATGGAAATTTACAGAACTATTTGTTATAGAAGAAATTTTATCTTAACAAAAGTTTATGGATGTCGCCGTAGTCTTCGTTATTTAAAATCAACACTCGAATTAAAAATGCCAATCACGCATTTATAGTTTCTCGTATAGAAGATGTAAAATTTCGATATTGAAATTTCGACGAATCTCAGCGTTTTATTAAAAAATTTCTTATTCCGAAAACAAAATTCTGGAATTATCTCTATCTGTCTCCCTATGAACACAATAAGTCGGAAACGCTGCGAGCTAAACGAATGAAATTTGACATGTGGTCTTTACACCAAAATTGTGTATTTCTTCGCAATTTCTAACAAAGCCCGTAACGGAGAAGTTTCTCTGCATGAGAAAACGGTAACTCGAAAAACAATGAAGTAGATGGTGCAATTTGGCGTATGGTTTCATTACTAGTATCGTAGATGCGTATAGAATTTTCTCTAAATCCGTCGAAAGGTTTATTATCTATCGAACTCTATGTTCCCGCATATGTGAATGCGATATACGAGGGTAGTAAATAAAGCGTAGAGACAACATAGATAGCAATAAATTTATAATAAACTTACAAGTAAAATTTCATTACATTCCTTAAATGTAATCACCAGCATTTTGTATCTTCTGAAAAACCAGCATTTTGTATCTTCTGAAAAATGTCGAGAAGCCGTAGGATACGGTTGGCAAGGAGTTTGTTGATGACAGCAACAGAGCGCCATAACGTTCATCATTTCTTCAGTATGTGCCGCACCGTTTGATGGCTGAGGCAAACTTCTATGGATAATTCCCGGACAGTCCATAAACGGTCTATGGAAAGGAGACTACTCTCGATGTCAATCTGATCTAGAGGAATGCACAGCCGACCTGTGCGGTGCAAATCCGCAATTTCATTCCGACCCGCAAGAATCGCTTTGACCCATATGGTAATGTACAGTCCCCACGTAATCAGTGATATCATTCAGACGCATTTTTTGCTCCGGGCAACCTCGATTTTAAACCATGATCACTGATCAAATTCTTTGAACATGCTTTAGAGCAGTAAAAATGACACTCTCCACTTAAACGCCGCACAGCAACTACCCTTCTAACTGGATCGACTGTTTTATGTAATCTACACATAGACAACAGCGCCATCTCACGGCTCTCATATCTTGTTTGCGTGTGCCCGACCTTAAGAGAATATCGGGACTACGTAGCCACTAATTTATTTACAACCCTCATATAATTAACGCAACGAAATAGATAAATTTTAATACACGATACGATTTTTTAATAATCGTTTTCACAAGTAGATGGAGGGGGAGGGGATAACAAATAAACTTCCCATAGCCGGATTTCATCCAAAATTTGATTGAAATCTACTATATGATGTCAAGACCGCATACCTTATATGAACCTTCTAGGTTGTCTTGTTCCACAGTTATTGTGTTTATAGACATAAAATCATAACAGCGCCCTATGCCCCGTCTCTGGATCTCAGTGAATCTATCTTATTGTAAGTTTGAATTTCAGTTGGATTTTGGTTTATTGGTACAAGAGGCATTCGGTGGATATAATGCGCCAGACTAAATGTCATATTTATGTCTATCTAATATAAACTACAATGCTTAAATCATCATGCTCTAAACAATCGACGACAAAAAGATTTGTGAAAATTATTCTGTTATGACTGTACAAATGGTATTAAATTTAAGAAATTGCTAAAAGAACAAAAAATTGACTTAAATCGGAGTATAATGTCCAGTGGATTTTAAATAAGGAGGAAGTTGAAAATGTGGTGTATTGGCAGTCAGTGTTGCTAATGCATTTGAAGCTTTCTGAAAGAAATGCAAGTGTTATAAATTGAAAAAGGGACATTGTATGAGAATATGAAAGAGAGATGTTGCACAATCACAGTTTGGGGGCGTAGGACACGGTTCTCTCATAACTAATGCCAATGTGCGTATCGCATAGGCCAATACGTAGATGTGTTTGAATAGTGTTTGGTAGTATAGTTTAATTTATTTGCGAGGTTTCGGAACGTACTGGTGTCTATTTTGCGTGTTTCTTAGTTCCCGCATTATTACTTGCGACTCTTCAGTCATTCAGTGACTTCCATGTCTAGGCTGGTCCGTGGTTTCTTATCTGTCCCGGGGGGATGAGTGGTCGCCGGATAAGTGAGCGGGCACTCGCTTCTCCTGGGGGCATAGTAATGGTGGCTCTCTGTTTCTGTCCTCCAGTGATAGCACACAACTTCTCCGGGAGGGGGTCAAGACGTAGCCAGCGACGGCTACTAGGATTCCAGCCTCAGTACTCGAACTATTGCAGAGGCTGTAATTCAGATTTCCCGGGTACTACAGCAGGACAAGCTGACCCAGTTTTCTGATTACCTTAAGCATACTCTCACTTGGGAGTACCACGTGTACGTGGATCAGAAGCCGCGGTATAAGCAAGCGGGTTCTCTCTCCTGGACGTGGTTACAGTAATGGTAGTTGTGATTCCCTCCTCCAGTGATAGTAAGTGTCTCCTTCGGGAGTTGTCGGGTCGTGTCCTGGGATGGCTAATAAAATTCCGGCATCAGTACTCGAGCTATTGAAAGGGCTGTAATGCAGATTTCCCGAATGCTACGGCAGGACGGGATGACTCATTTTTCGGATTACCATAAGATGCATGTTTTAAACTTTTATACAGACAGAAAACAATATTTTTATATTAGCTATTGTTTAGTTTTTCATAGGAAACTTTAAGCATTTCATTACAATGTTATTTTTATATGACTGCATATATTCTGCATTTCTGATAGTAGATACACCCCGCAGCACAAACTAACAGCATGACCCATTAAATAAATTATTTACGATTTGAAATTTTATTATTTTTGTACAATGACTAGCAATTAAATGTTAGTCTTATTATTGTGAATGTTCTCATATTTTTCAATATTCCTTCTTTAATATATTTCTTAAATCTATATTTTATTCAAAATTTTGATCTAGCTTTCATCTCATTGATACCATAAGAATTAATCTGGGATGATATAGAATATATATATATCTTTTTATACTATTTCCTTACAAAGGAAACATTTGAATTAAAAATATAATTAGCGTGTCCATTACTTTTGCGATTTCTATACTATTTTGGCGATTGATATTTACTTTTCTATTCACTTACATGAGAAAAACGGGATAATGCAGAAACTTATATATAAAGCGTGGATATTTTACATGAAAAACTGCGGAATTTGAACAGGCCGGAACAAAAACTTAAACCGAAACAGTTGCAGTTAATCCAGGAAGGCTGGACTTTCTTAACGAGTCATCTAACAGATTAGTTTCTGTCTACAAATAATTTTTTCACTCTTCTATAATTGAAATCTCAGTCATCAGAGGAAAGATATTCTACTTCGTGTGTGATACCCCTTCTCATTAAAATTACCAATTAATACCTAGCGTCTCTTTCTGGGACGCGTCTAAAATTGTATCATAAAATCATAGGAATTATTTTTCAACACAAATGTTTAAAAAAAGTATTTTTAAATATTCGTTTCTTCTGTATTCAATCGATGCTGGCATATATGACGCGTTCGGTTGATGATGTAGGATTTTATTTTTCAGTCAGACCCGAAAGTAATTTTTTGCAATGTCAAGAAAGAGTAAGTTTTTTTTTAATTGTTTATTAAATAATTTGCTCACATTTAATAAATACATCATTAAATTGAATTGTAATAATGCATATTTTTGTTGAAAGTTGACATAATTTTAAATTTATATGGGTTTTTTAACATTTTGTATTACGCCTCTAAGCAAGGATGTTACGATTAGTAGGTAACTAAGACATAAATTTCTAGGGCTGTATTTTCTTAAAAATTTTCCAACTGATTTCATGACATGTAATATTGGTATATAAAGTATACCAATATTACAACGAAGTGGAACTGAAAAAATTGTGACTTGGGAAATAATTGGTTCAAAATCTAAGCATTCAGAAATGGCATCATCTAAGAAATATGTCCAATTTATGTTTCTACTTCGAATACGTAAACGTGCAGAGAAATCCCAATCATCTCAAAATTGGGCTTATCATCGAGAAGAAACTTTTTCTGCGAATGCCTTTCAGAGAAAACAACTTATGACAGTAGGGACAAGTGTTGCCTAACAAGACCAAACAGATTGAATTATCCGTTCGACACTTTTAGACTCGGCTGCAACTGATCCACTTTTTTATCCTTTAATTTCTGCTTCCAAGGAAGAAAAAGAAATGAAAGAAGTTTCGCGCGGGGGAGGCGTCATTCATGATTAAGTTTCATTCTTCTCCCCTTTGCGTGCGATTTGTGGGAAGCAAATTTGTAGCGCAAAGAAGTAGAAAAGAATAACAAACTAATTAGATAAAAGAATCTAGGTTTTTCAGCTATGTGGCTTATGGTAATGGAATTACATGTCAACGTAAATTTCTCTTTCCAGAAGAAAAGTTTTCTCCCAACTCATCTGAATTAGGTACAATTAAATTAAATACCACTATTTAATATTTTCGAAAAATACTGGAAAAAGTTTTGCTGACATGAGCTGACAAAACTGGTTTTGTGAATTTAATTAACCGTATTTAGATTCCAGTTTTGAATTAAAGAAAAATAACTAATATTATTATGGGTTATTATAAAAAGTTATACAGATCAAGTTACACTTTCTTTCGGAAACAGTAACAGAATTTGCTCGCTGGATGGGAAGTATTTCAGTTAAACAGAAAGGATGCTTCTTCAGAAAAGGGGAAATCCACACTAACAATAAAATAATTAGAAAAATCACAGCACTTTCCACGAACAGCGTTAGCTATCAGCTAAAAGAACACTGTCTTCACCCCGAGTGTTAGGATATACAAAAGCCAAATAAAATTGACGAAAAATTAAAAATGTATATACCGGAAAATGGGAAGATGCAAGCAGCATGGAAGTAGGCACAGAACTGAATATCTCGCGTCGTATAGGAGACCGGATGTTTTCAAAGTATCATATTCCGTGAATTCGCGTCAAGGCTTTGAGTTGGGGGAGAGTTCGATTCAGATTACGATAGAGACAAAGAAAGCGACGAAAAATATACAAAAATTAAAGAAAGAAGAGTAAAGACAAAAAAGGAGAAAGAAAAATTATGAAATTATTGGGAAAAGGTATAAATGAAATCATTATCTTGAGTGCGGATAGAGTAAAATATTTTGAATTCCATTAATAAACGACTGAAAGATGCATTTTCGAGGTAATCACATTAGATCTGTCTGACTTGAGTGACCCTGCCACAGTTTAAAACTGCGTCAGCATAGCTCTAATATGCAATCCTTTACTTACATCTTAAAACTATTAATTAAATGTTCGTAGAGGGATGTAGTAATTTTATTACTAATAAGGATATTTCTAAGGTGCTGAATCTGTTTTTAATAGAATTTCTAACGTTGCATGTTTTGTTAATAGTAATGAGTTGATTATGATAGTGTTTTTTAAATTTTAGAAGAGATGTTTGAGTTCCAATACACACAAAATTAGTTGTAATGAATGTTTTATATATATATATATATATATATATAAAACATTCATTACAACTAATGTTGTGTGCAAGTTAATCTAATGAAAAGGCAATCTTTGACGAATGAAGATGAGTTTATTTTATTCAATAATGCTTTAATCGATAGGTTTTAGATCATTTTAAACATTTCGGAGAAATATCAAACCATGGTTAAAGTATAAAAAGAGCAAAGCGCTGTGAACGTCAACGTATTAAGCAAAGGAAAATATCCCGCCGAACGGCGTGCTGTTGTTTTCAGCTTGTATGTTGGAATCGAAAATGGCAGTTAGGAATGCGCAGAAAGTTTAAGTACCATGAAAGGGGATTTCTCGGAAAGACTCGTGACTCGAAGTAGAAGTGCGCTAATTACGATGGGAGCAAAAGTAATTAAAATGAGTGTCATTAAAAATAATTTAAGAAAGTTAAAAAATTAAATTATCAAACACACACATATATATATATATATATATATATATATATACACATACATATATATATATATATATACACACATATATATATATATATATACACATATATATATATATATACTTGTTATGTATGGTCTTACATAAACAGTAAAACATGACTTATCATGAAGCCAATCCTATACTAAAATTCTTAATTTAAACAATACATATTAAATCTAAAACAAAATCAAAGAGAATATATATAGATACTATGAACAAAAATTAAACATTTATATCAACATAAAAAAACATGTTGTTATAATTAAAAGTATTGAAAAAAAAAAGACAATCCATATATGTTTTCAACAATTAATATAGCAGCTTGGCTGTGGACTGACTATATATACCTATATGCCTGTACATATATATACACTCTCATATATATATAACTTATATAATGTAACTCAAAACCGGACAACAAGCTAAATAAACAAATTTGGTATGATCTTGTAGCCAAGTGTGGATGTCAAATTTTGCATCTCGACAGTGAAAGGGGAGGAGGTACTTATTTTTTTAAAATAGACATCTCAGTTTTCTTCCATCTGTTTAGCGAAGATACAGAGGCAAGAAACGTGCTCACGCATATGAACAATTTAAGCTAAGGTACAACTGTCAGATATCAACTTATTTTACCTCTAGTTTATTTTAAATTACCATGTTCGGTTGCACACCACAGATCAAATCTCAATTCATGAACATAAATGCAAATTCAAAATAAGAATTTCCTATAGAAACAAGGTAGTCGGTATAAAATTTGGACATTGATCAGTAATACTCTGGTCCAATTTACTAGTAGCAAGAATTCTGCCTCCTATGCCTCTTGGCAGAAATGTAGATGCCAGAGGGGACGTTTTCTCTTCGACTTCGTGTACATCCGCAATAACATGGCGCGTTTGCCAGCTTCTTCATTATAATTGAAGAGGGTGAGGTAAACATTTCGGATGTGACGCTATAGTAGGATCAAAGGAATACATCTCTACAATTTCGATATATCAAAACCACTTATGTCAAATTTTATTTCCTAGCGCTTTGAGTTTTGAGTTGAGTGTGCACAGACCGACTGATAAGCAAAAATTCCATAAATGTTGCTCTCCGGACTGAGATCTCGAGGCTCAAGAGATTCATCAAGAATCTCAGGATTGAATTTGTTAATCACGGTGGATACCGGTCATTATTGAGAGGGCGTGATTGATGAATAATGCCGTGACACGGAATGGGTTGCATTCATACGCCGACTGACTTACTAAGAATAAATACGTCGTTATATTTTCAATGGTAAACTTGAAACCACAGCCATTTTAAACTTGTTTCAAAGCTTTTTTCAGCCAATAGCATATATAAAATGCAAGCAGGTGAATGGTATTTAACATAGCATTGCCGCGCCTCGTGATGATCAGTTCACCCGGCGATGGCGCGCCACATCACGCTCTGGCGGATCAGTAGTGAATGTGTTAATAATTACTGGTTATTCCTTTCACAGCAATATAAAATGCTCTCTCTTAACAAATTTTGAAAATAAATAATGTTCTCCGAATAAACCAGTAAACTAGACAACGTAATAATATCTATAAACATTTTTCCCCATTAAAATAACCGTTTCATTTTCCCCACTTTCGTGAGAGATCTTTGGATTCGAGATCTATAAAACATGGAGACATATTCT
>BGPR01000132.1:1343065-1355217 GCA_013235015.1 Araneus ventricosus | reverse complement strand
CGTTTGTTTCACACGACCAGCTATATCAGTGAAGCATCATTCGTAGATAAGCTGACTTTCATTGACGTTTGTTTCACACGACCAGCTATATCAGTAAAGCATACTCCGCTTCATTTCAGTTGAGCGAAAATCACACGAATCAGCTCACCTAACCTTAGGATCTCTCCCACCGGGGGACACCGTGAGTCCACGGATGAGAAGCCATCAGATAAGTAAGCGGGTTCTCGCATCCCTTCCGGTGGGTATAGTAATGTGGGTGGCTTGTGTTTCTTCTCCAGTGATAGTACGTACCTCCTACGGGAAGGGTAGGGCCATGGCCGGTGATGGCTACTAGGGCTCAATACTCGAGCTATTGCATGGGCTGTCATGCAGGAGATCTGGATGACAAGGCAGGGCGAGGGATCCAATTTTCTGGTAACCCTAGGATCCACGTTGAATATGAATAATCGGACCACCTCAGATAGCAATACGGGAGCTGAGAACCACGTAAAATAGATCCCATTATGAGTGACTCATGCATGGAGTTCTCACAAGGAGGTGTATCCTGTTATCGGCGATGGGACCGTTAAACAGCTAGGCTCACATTATTTTATAAACAGTCTTTACATCAGAAATTTAATCTGAATTTTATTCTAATTGAATCAAATGTATCAAAATCTCAATCAGAATTTCATTCTAATTGCAATTCTAATGTATCAAAATCTCAATCAGAATTTCATTCTTTTAAATCACATGCATAAGAAATTCAGCTGATGATTGGCAATTTTATTATTATTATTTCAGATTAGACCTTGGATTTTTATTCCTCTCTTGGATATTTATTCTTTTCCATATGAACTAATGGTGTTCAATCATAACTGATGACCAGAGCCAAATGAGTTTGAAGTTCTAAAAAGTTATACCGCAAAAAATTATGAGTAATCAGAGATAACCAGTAGGTGAGTTGCAGTGGCGTAGCGACAGGAGGCAAAAGGAGTACGCATGCCCCAGGTTCCAATCTCAGGGGGCGCCATGGAGACAAAAAAGTTAGCGTGTTTATGTCACTTTTTAAAGCCAAATATGGCTAGGGGGCGAAAAATAACACCGTGCCCTAATAGCATAAGATACTGTGCAATATTACTACGGTATTCTCACGAAATATCGTTCAGCATTCAGAATATCGGAGAACGTCGCAAAAATATCGTACAATATCTGTGCTAATAAGGTGGGCGCGGTTTCGACAGGTTACTCGTAGTTAAATTTGGCTTTAAAAATCATATTATCCTCCGGTGCCGCTTATCCTCGCTACGCCACTGGTTGCAAAAAAATGCTAATCTCGCATAAAATTCCTTTTTGTGTATTCCAAGAGCATGGCCCTCCCAATATAAGTTCGACAGATAATTATTGTCATCATTTTAGTGACATTGCTACTGTCACGCCACCAACCTCCACTTAACTGTTCCGTCTTCAGCCAAAGTCAAGTGAAGGGTGGAAGAAACAGTTGCGCTGGAGACGAGGTGGTAGGCGCCATTAATGGAAATGGGTTTCTGCACAGCTTGTATGCAGGTTTGTAGGAGATCCAGATGTGGATTCCGAGTATTTATGAGTAATCTTGAACGTGAATCGTAATTGTACATACGTATATAGCTCCTATTTAAACAGTATCTAGTTAATATTAATAAACTACTGAAAGGAAAAGGTGAATTTATTGCGGTCTGGAGTGCACAGCTCTTACAACTACCGATTCAGCAGTATAGGTTGATTATCAAAACGCGAATGAAATCTTAAAATTTCTTCTTAAATATTTTACTTTTAAATAATAATACAATTGTTATTTTTAAAAATCAATCAAAAGTTTACAATATTGAAGTTTATTCTCCCTAAATAGTAAACTCTGTGCATGATATTAAATCAATTTAAAAGACGGCCGATAGCTCTTTCGGCCTTGTTGTGAAATTGGAGTATAGAAAGAAAGAGTTATGTAGTGAGTAGGGTAATAAAGGCTGTATTACACCAGCGGATTAGGAGAGTCGCTTCGAAGAGCAAACAGGTGGTTGGCCTCACTCCTCTCCATCATTGCAAAGAGGAATTAACGTGAAAGTGATGTCACCATCCAAGTCAAACCAGACTGAGGAGCAAACAGCTTACGGTAGCTTTCAGATTCTGGAGAGTCAACATAGTTTCTCGCAGTGGAGGGGGAATACCTTGATGTTTGAAATAACTCTCTCTCTCTATCCGCTGGTGTCATATGACCTTAAGTTTAGTTTAGTTATATTGACGTCCCGTTTTTAAACGATACGAGGACTATTTTGGGAGTGACCTCGTAATTTTGAACCGCTGTCAAATGACGAGGACCACACCTGAGATAGCATCCCTTCTCCAAACTTCCACACCGCACCAGCGGGAGGACGTTTGGCCACTACGTATGATTTAACGTACAATAGGCCCGATACACGGCGTATCTTCAGTGGAATCGGGTTTCCAACCTGGGACCCTCCGGCCTTGAAGCCGAGGCCTTACCATTAAGCCACCGTGGCGATATAGCCTTAATAGAGTGGAAGGGGAAAGCTCTTTGCGTGAGCTGTACCTTGATGTGTATTGTTTAGAAAGGAACTCAGTACCAGTACTGTTCTTTCTGGAATCAGAGATCAGTATTTTCGGATATAATACGAAGGGATAATTTTGCTGTATAATGGCGAATGTTCGTGTAAATATTATTTAGAAGAATGTTTTGCCAAATATTATTGATGTTTCTGTAAGATTTTCAAAACTTTTATTTAAAATATTATATCACTGATATCAGGGCCGTCTTAACAAATGTGAGCGCCCTGGGCTATAGTTATTTGGCGCTCCATGAGAGCCGTAACTGCCCCAACTAAAATATTTACTTAATGAAATAATTTAGCGCCTTACAATTTGACAAATCTGAGCCTTTTCATATTTAAAATTGTAATTAAATAATTTTTAGTTCAAAAATTAAAATAAAATCAGTAAAGTAAATTTGTAGGCGTCCTTGGATCAATGGAGCCCAGTTAACCCAATGGATAAGACGTACCTTACTAATATTGATTATAAATTGTAAGCGATGTACAGACGGATCGGCTCGTCCTTCTCCCATAGTTTTTGGTTTCAGGGATACCATAGCATTTCTATTCAGTTATAATAGCCATTTGCTGAATTAAAGCATTCGCGTTTTGATTTCTTCTGTAATATTTTCACGATACAATAGAATTTATTTTTAACCTTTCAGCGGGCGCGCCTACTCAAATTTTACGACATATCGTATTACATACATACATACATATATATATATATCCAACAATTGGCTTTCGCAAAAGGTTAGGCGCCTATAAAATTGAATTTAATGCGACATAATCGGTTCCTAAGATCGATTGGCATTTGATTGTTGGAATTCCAAATTTGGGTTGTTTTTTCATAGTAATAGTTTATAATCTAATTATCTTTATGTATTTTGTTGTATGATTATTAATTAGGTAACATTATATTTATATTTAATTTTAATTATTGGGTTAATAGGCATATATATTGAAAATGTAATTAGAGTTTTAATTGTTTGTAAAATATTTAACTATATATATATGTAATATTTTAATTTCTTAACTTGTTGTAATTATTTTAACTGATACCTCATTTTTAATTACTTCCATTTCCATCGTAATAAGCATACTTTCACTTCCACTTCGAGTCACGGGTCTTTCGGGAAAATCCTCTTCTTCCACTATATAACCTTTCTGCGCATTGTTAACTGCCCTTTTTATTTGCTCTGACTTGAACTGTCAAGCGACAATATATATATCGTATTATTTTACAAAAATAAATGCAACTGTTATTTATGTTATCTGTATTTATTAGCTTAATAGTAAACAAAGATTTTATAAATAAAATACGCAATGTAGGTATCTCTTGTATAAGCGCGCCCGCTGGAAGGTTTATTCTACCAGATCTCAATACAAGACAATAATATTTTAAATATGCAACATAGAGTGTTTCTTTAAATAATTTTACCACCAAACTTATTAAATTGCAAAGAAAAAGGGATTTCGATATAAATCTTTCTTTGGAACTTTCCGCAGCAATTGGCCATAGCTATATAATGCATACTCTGATTGCAACAGAAATTCTTATGAATATGTTCTGAAATTTTTCGTTTAAAACTAAATTAAATTTTTTCGTGTTGGATTCTTATCGGATCATCGGAACTTATTCATAATTTCAGTCATAAATGCTAGAATGTAATGGTGAATGAACGTCGTAAATGTCAATGGTTTTTGCTGCTCTGAATATTTGAATATTTTAATATGTTCCTGAGAGTTCGTTTTACATTGCATTCTTTATTATTTTTAGTAGCTTTTGAAATAATAGTTATTCAAAATACGAATCCACTGGGGGCATGCTATTACGCAACTAATCTCACAGTCTATAAATAAAGAGCTTATTTTAAGTTTTTGTAAAATTCCTTCTCAGAGTAAATTTCTGTTACGCATTTTAAATGTAGTTCTAAAAAACTTCTTATGAATTATTCATCATTTCGCAAGTAATTCTCGCTTTAAATTTAATCATGAAACTCCATAAAAATTATTCATTTTATGTTTTATTCATCAATCCTAAAGAATAATTGTGCAATTTTTCATCAGATTACGTAAATTTGATTTATGAAGCATTTTTTTTTTCATCTGTGTCAGTTCCGCAGTTTTATGAGAATGGGTTTAATACTAGTTCTATACTATTCGTCATTCGTAATGTATCTACAGAATAATATGCTAAAACTAAAAAAATGTGATCGGTCGAAGAAACAACAGTTAAGTTATTTCTGTTGATAGAGGATTGTCGAGTTCAAAATTAATCATGATTTACTAAAATCGTTTAAAAAAATCAATTTGCAAGTTAAAAGTATGTATAATTGATATACTGAAATTAAATGATTAATGTTATAGTTATCAGTTAGTTAATAGTACACGGACTTTGAAGAACTTGTTAACTTAATACATCATCAGTATACTGCTATACGTGATCAAATCAAAAGAAAAAGAAAGATGTGTTAAACCTTTTGCTCACGAAAGATAATAAGATGTATAATTATACATGCGTAAGTGTAAGGATTGATTTAGAGCTTTAGGAAGTTGAAAAATATTATTATTAATTCTTTTCAATTCCTAAAAATTAATCTATGCGTTTTTGCCATGATATAGTTTTTATAATAAGTGCTATTCAGCAAGAATGCGTAAAAGATGCCGAATTCAAAGTGATTCAGGAAAAATCCCACCATCTTTCAAAGAGTTAAAGCGCTCTTGAGTAAGAATACCATCTCTGTGACAGGAAAAATCATTCACATCATTATATCGTCAATATACAATACATGCTACTTACCTATATTGTTATGTACAATTTTTTCTGTTACAGAGATATCAGTTTAAACTACAGAAACAAATTAACTCATTTTTCTCTTGATTTGGTCATTTTTAGCAGTCTACCGATGATATGTGTCGGTTGAATGTCCGTGATCAGTTTGTAGAACGTCAAAGTGAATTTGGATTGCTTTTCGGAAAAAAATTTATAAATCATTCCAAAAACACAAAGATGGTCTCAAATCAAATATATAGAAGAATTTAAAACGATTCATTATTACCAATAATGTCTATTGGAGCACTTAAGGTATCCGACTGGTTTAAAATCGTCGTTTTTGATGAAATTATCAAAAAACTTTTTATGATTTAATTTTGTAGCCTGTTTAACCAGCTTTCTAAAACTGTCTCACTTCTTACTCGATGTGAATCACAAATGGAGTTACAGCTGTTTTATTACCGAACTGTAAGCATTATTTTATGTTGCATAAAAACTTTAAATGTGTTTTCTGAGAAATGATATTTTTGAGGAAAACTGTCGACCGTAACAATGATTTCTCAAAAAGTTATTCAAGTATTGATATGAAATTTTCTGAGATTGTTTTCTGTAATATGCTTGATGTTTTCCTCTAAACACTAAGGTCAATTTTAAATTCAAGTATTATTTTTAAGTGCTTAAATATAAACGAAAAGCATTTTTTATGAAAAATTACCAGTTTAGTAACTATGTTCAGCTATATCTCAAAACTATTTTGAATTACAAGAAATAGTTTAGAGCATAACACAGATAACTGTCATAAAACTGTACTCCTACAAGGATTTATGTATATTTAGAATATGATTTTGTCTATGGCTGTTAGCGTAAGGCAAAAAATATTATTTTGAAAACCTCATTTTACAATATTTTCATAGTTTTAAAACATATGCAGTTGAAAAATAACATTAAAAAATATCTATACGTTATTTTTCAAAAAAATGTCTCCAAACACAGTCGGATACCTTATCATTTAGATTGTATTAATTGATCTGTTTATGTTTCAGTTATCCTAAATTTTCAGTTACTTTTCACATACTTAAAAGCATTTGACGTCAACTTATTTACATTAAAATCCTCAGTACGCAGAAAACTACAATGGAATTTTTTGGAATGGGCACAGGGTGCCTATTCACATTTGGGGGGGGGGGGGTGTGACACCCTGCGTGTTTTTCACCCCTTTAGAAGACTTATTTTTAGAAATTTAACTTAAAAATGACTTAGTTTCCAGGATCACGTTTACCCATGGCTTCACCAGAAGGAAAAGCAAATTGTGTTCTTAGGTTTATTAAATGAAAATAAATAAATAAAGTGAAGAAACCGACCAAAGTTCACAATTACTTTATCTTCTTGTGAGGCCTTGGAGACATCGCGCTGGTTGGCGTGGAAGCTTGATTTAGTTTTGTTATATTAACGTCCCATTTGAAGCTACTCGAGGGCTATTTTGGGACGGACCTCGTAATTATGAATCGCGGTCAAATGATGAGGACGACACCTGAGCTGGCCACACCCTCTCCAAACTTCCGCGTCACACCAGCGGCAGGACGTTTGATCCACGTCGGATTTAACGTGCAACCAGCCTCACAAATACGGCGGACTTGGAAGTGTGTAGGAAGAGCTGGCGGCTCAGGTGAATTACGAGATCCATTACAAAATAGCATTTGTTTTTGTTTCAAAACGAGACTATAGCTAAATAAATAAAATGTAGCTAAACGAAGTTAAACTAATGGAGACACAGATGAAAAATTATTCTGAAAAATAAGCACTTTTTCAGTTAAATTATCAAAGACAAATAGGGGGGAGGAAACCCCCATCAAGCCTACTAGTACTTTTTGCAAATTCTTTCTATCATACATACTTACAAAGCTACAGCGATTTTAAATTGCATTCGAGCTTTAAGATCTCATGTATTATACCACCATGCTTCACTAAAATAGGTCCTAGTACAATACTATCATGTTTCACTAAAATAGGTCCTAGTACGATACTATCATGTTTCACTAAAATAGGTCCTAGTGTGACTTAAGTCTTACTAAAAAAATAATTTAAGAACCATTTTACTTTTAAATTCTATTTAGGGTCAGCAACCAGACCGAAGCATTTAATACGTCCACTGCAACATACTTGGACATATTCAGTTACAAATTACTTTTCTATCAACATAATTAACTGGAAATAAATAACGAAAAATCTTCATCCGTTCATTAATTTTAAATAACATTGTTATTTAAAATTAATGAACGGATGAAGATTTTTGTTCATAGATAAATAAAATTTACATATATACTAAAAAATAAGGCATCCCTAGAAAACGTGTTCTAATGCGTATTTAAAAGCAAAAATTAATATAATATCCGGTTTTATTTTCGTGGAAATATGGTATTTAAGTAGCCTATTTCTTTGGCTGTAATCTTCTGGTAAAAATTTTACTATATTAGATCAAATTTCTGTTTAGTTACTATTATGTAGGTACGCTTTAAGCTGTTATCTAAATACACATCTGCTTCATCAAATTTAAACTTTCCATTGTTGAATAAGTAAGAGACAACACGAAAACATTGCAAAACCATGATGAAATGTTATTAATGGGGGATGGGGGTTATAAATCAAATATGCGGAACGATTTAAAACGATATATCATTGCCAACAAGGCATTATTGCAACATTTAATGAATTTGTTTAAGTATTGACATAAATTATTGATTCATACTTCATTCATCTCAAGTTTTTAGTCATTTCTTTTTACATATTTAAAGCACATTCTGCAACACATTATACTTCGATGCTTCAGAAGTGTTATTCTTTGTTGAAATAACTATTTTACGTCATAGATAACTAGTTGTAATCTTGAGGTCAAAGTTTTTCTAAATTAGATTGCAGAACTATTTATTTGTCTTAATTTGCTTGTAACCATGCCTGTTCTGTGCGGTTTCTTAAATACAGACATATGTATACGCTTATATTTCACCAAGCTTGTAGCTTTTTTTATTGTTGAATAAGCAAGAGTATGATAACAAAGCACTGCAACACCAAGATGAAAAGTTATTAATGATCGCGGGCAGCGGGTTATACTTTTGATAGAAGTCATCGACACTTTTACCAGGTATAACTTTTCTTCTTCACACTTCTTCTGGAGAAGTTGCCGGCGTGCAAAATCACCATTTCGAGACCTTCAACGATCCCTTACATTCTTTTTAAAACCACCTATTAGGTCCTCGGGTTCTACGAATTTCGCGCACGTTCTTGTCTGGTACGAAGGAGGATGCGAGAATTTAATATCAAGATCGCAAAAAACGCTGGGACGCTTTATCATCATTTCAAACGTATCCCTGCCATTTACCCATCAGGACCAACAGCCTTTTGGGAAGAAAAATGATTTCAACATCCTAGTGGATGGAACCTGGTGGATGATTGTGGGTGCGATACCCATGCATCCGATTTATAAATAAATGCGCATGAGGATTGCCAAGGTCTTATAATGCGTGTAATTGTTGACTATTATGTTGTTCATCTTCAAAAGGCCTGGACATGGCGTACTCCTTGGCTAAGAATGATAACAAATAGTCCGATCCAACCTCAACCTTCGAGTGGAATCGTGTAAAGAAGGAAGGTTTTCATGTAATAGGGGGCGGAGCTGAGAGTCGGAACCGCTCCTAATAATAGGGAACTCTTTGGAACGGATGTCATACTTTCTGGTATTCTTTTTCTTCGTTTGCAGGTAATGAGTCCGTTTACCAATAGGCGGATACTGATGCAGAAATAACGACATGACCTTTTGGTTGTTCTTTTTTTATCGGTGGAGGCTTTCGTGCTGTTTGCATGTGGTATTGCCGTGTTATAACGACTCCAGCGTGAGATGGAAAACGGCGTTCTTTTTTAATGGGGGGAGGAGAATTGTTTGTGTGGACGCGAAAGATCTATGTCCATCGCTGAAGGTCAGCCGTGGATCACCCATAGAGTCGTTGGTGGTAATGAGGACGCCTGACCACGAGGGGAGGAATTTTTGAGAGGTTGTTATCGGGCCAATTTATGGACTAGCCCCATATTCTGGGAATGCATGCATGTAGAAAGTGATGCACGATTTAACGAATTAAGGCTTGACATGCAGCGGTGTTTAATCCTTGAATTGGTTGGGAAAACACGATAAAGATTTCCAACCCACCGGTCGGTTTAAAAACCTTTTTTCATAATGGATGGAATTCATAACAGCTGAATAAAGATCTTATGCAGAAAAACACAAAAAACGCTCGTACTATGCATCATTTAGTGAAACGAGGCCTGTACCTTTTGTTCCAGAAGTGGCCGTACTTTTAAATACAAGAATTACTGATATTCATGAAAGTTAGCTGCATAAAAATAAAATTTCAGCTATTCCAAAGAATATAACATCGAATTTGAAAAAAAAACGCCCGTAATGCTTTGGTTAGTAATTTTTTTTTAATTCAATCAAATTTTTAAAATTTCAAGTATACGTAACGCGAGTGGCACTTAAGGCTACAATCGCCTTAAGCTAATTCTTGTGACAACTTTAAAAGGAAAATGAAGAGTAGTTAAGGTTAAAATATAGTAGACAACTGGGGTTTAAAAGTCTGAGAAGTAAATAAAATGTTGTCAGAGTACAAACATTTCTTTATACCTTACACTTTATACTATCTATCAATTCAAAATTCTTTGTTAAAATTCATTTTTTTTCTTTGTTTCAGAATAAGATAAAAGTGGGAAAACTTGCAAGCACAACAGTTAGCCAGATTTAATCGAATTCAACATTTCACAGAAACAAGGAGCCCTTATTAGAAACTTCTAGCAGTTTTTCTTAATGAAAAGATGTAGATATCTTTTCATTAAGAAAAACCGCAAGACATAATAACCCACAATCAATGTTCAATTTATTATATTTCTCCTTTTTTAAACTCCATGCATTTAGGGTGAATCCTTAAAAACATTGAATTCCACCGAAGATCGTCAAGACAGTAACCGCAGTTTTCGAACGCATGCCATTTTCTCTCCCACAAGGTCGGTACTCTCTCTCTTCCAAGGCCTTCATTGCTGGTGTTGTGCCCTCTGCGTGGTGCCCACGAACATGCTGTGCCTTCGACATCGCGTGACGTGTGCTTGATGGGTGTCTTCATCCGCCTGAGCTTCGACAACTTCTTAATTCGCTTCCTTTTAGAGGGATACCTCCTCCCGCTGGCTTTTATTAGCTGCCATCGAAGACAATCATCAAGAGTATGTGGCTTATTCTGAGGTAAGCCTGCTGATAATCAGTTCTGCATTAAATCGTGTGTTTGGGTGCGGATAACTACATTTTGGGAAGGCGAAGCAGTATTTAATTTGCTTAACTGTTAAGAGTCCTAGCTCCAGTTTTAACAGAATGGCATCGCAATATTTTAAAAAAGCGACTCATCCCTAAATTTAATTCTAACTTTGAAACGTTTGGCAGCAATTCCTTAAGATGACAAAAAAGTTTTTCAGATTAGTCTCTATTTATTTATTTTCAATGTATCATTAGTTTAAGTTGGATTTTCATTGTGCCACATCAGGAAGCAATTTTTTTAAAAATAATTGTCTTAGATTTCATTTAAGTTTAAAATGCATAAAATGTATTATTTGTATTTATTCTTCACCGAATGAAAAATGTGAAGCAATGGAAGAAATTAATAGAACAGATATCAGCTTTCAAGTAAGGTTTCTGTAAGTGATTTCCATTAAAGTGGAATCTATCCAATTAAGCAGATTTTAGTCGAAATAGTTTGAAAGACAGGTTTTACAATTTGAAAATACATATACAAATATGTATCTTTAATAATAATTTGACTATACAAAATTTCCGAAATTACCGTTTGAAATAATCACTTTGTACATATATTTCTGCAAAAAATCTGATACAAAAGTTAAATCTATGGATTTTGGTTCAATGTCATGCATAATTCAATTAGCATCTTCTGGTCATCCTATATATATAAAATTATGCCCTCGAATTCTATATTTCTTCTGAAAAATTATATTTTGAAAAAACAGATAGATATGTGCAGGACAATTTCACTTTGAAGTTTAGATGATGATCTATAGCTATAAGGGAACAAGTTTGCGACAGTAATTTCCCTTCATTTAATTCAGCTCCAGTTGTAGGTGATTTGTCTTTCAATCATTCATTTTATTTTTCTGATGCATCTCACAATAATTACACAGGAATTGTAGCTATTGTAAGAAACGTGTACAAGAATAGTAATCAAGTGGTAATCTCTTTGTTGGTTTCTTATCACGACTTTTCTACGTTTTTAATTGATCAAGAGAATAAAACAGAAATTTTTCTTGAATATTCGGCTCAGTTTCTCTCAGTGTCTCTTACGATTCACGATGACAGCAAAGAGTAGCAACAATTACAAAGGACACATACAAGAATATCCATCAAGAAGACGTAAGAACAATGGCATTGCTAAATACAACATTCCTCTGCATCTTCGTTAGTGTTCACCATCTCTCCCCCTCGCTGGAGCCAGATAGATAGATTTTCTTTAGGGTATCCATACTAAATTAGTGAATACCAGTCAACCAGATGTCAGTCGAAGCAGTGTAAAACGCCGGTTTCACTGGTTGAAGATACAATATATAGATAAATAATTACTATGTAAAATGTCTCTTACGATTCACGATGACAGCAAAGAGTAGCAGAGCAAGAGTAATTTTGCAGTCGAAACAGTGTAAAACGCCGGTTTCACTGGTTGAAGATACAATATATGGATAAATAATTATTATGCAAAATGTCTCTTACGATT
>BGPR01000132.1:1287118-1337939 GCA_013235015.1 Araneus ventricosus | reverse complement strand
GTTTTATTTGTTACAAAACGGAATTATAATTGAGGCCTATGTTTGTGTACTTAGATGCATTCTTAAGTTAAGACCAAATGATAATTACTAATCATTTTGTGGAAGACAGATGGCATTAGGCAGTTGTAACAGGTGTTCATTCACAAGCCGCAGAATAATTATGGCGCTTTTGAAAGATATTGGTGTGAATGTAATATAATTACAGGTGAAAGAACAAAATTCTTTCCAGAGTCCGTAAACAACAAATGGTGTAAAGATTCTGCAAAGGTAAGCGATGCCCAGAAAGGTAATGAGATGTTAGGTGAAAGGTGGTATTTTTATCAATGTCTTATATGGTGTTAAAAAGTGAAATAAATGTACTATTATTTGCCCCCACAATGCCCTTTAAGATTGACTCTCAGGTAATCTAGCCCAACCGGCCGACGTCCCTACGCCACTGACGAGACGGGTCTATAGAACAAATTATTCAGTGCCAGAAACACGATCGCCATACTCTGTTTCATTTACTTTTCTTTTATAATGAAAGATTTTATCGATAATTGCATTTTCGATCATTGATTGTGTTTTGAATTTCGAAATTTCGGAGCGGTCCATCTAAAATTTTCAATGAATCAAATTTGAAGAAGTTGCAGCATTTCTGCATTAATTTGCAGTCTATTAAAGTTCAGGTAGATTAATTTTCCATTTTGTAATTGCGTGAGGGCTCTTTTAGAACAGACCACGCTTCCACGCATTTAAGTGAGAGGAGATTTAATCCCAACAGACGATAGACTATGAATATTTGGCGGAATTAATTCTTGAAACCACGACTCTTCGGTCTGGAAACAAAGAATCTGCCACCAAGCCATCGCGTCTCGCAACAAGTAAACCAGAGGGAGAGTTATCCCCTCGTATGCTTCCAAAATATGGTATGTTTTCTGTTTAGCTTCGTTCTATAGTGAAGAGAACTGAGGGTAAATTTTGGATCTCTTCATTTAGACCGATTACGTCTAAAATTTGATACAGGTCTACAGTTTTAATCCTTAAAGGCCCATGTTGCCTTTAAGCAACTACCCAATTTTGTCTTCTAAAATCTTGAGAATAAGACTGAAGCTCTAATGCCTGTTGTTGCCACTAGGATACATACTGAAATTTTTATTAAATCAATTTACAACATATAGATGGCAGCCTCAGTAAAAAAATAAATTGATGTTTTTTTTCCTGGGGCGTCATCTTTTTAGCTTTGTTTGTACTGTTCACTTTTGGACCATTTTACACCGGAAAGGGGTGTCAGGCAATGAGTCATATGAGCGCACTTCCGGAGTTATTTGTTAGATCACGCTCAGCAAAATGTAAACATCACCCTTCCAATCTTCACTTTCCCCCTATTTTGATGAAAATAACTCCGCCAACCGCATGCGCATCACTGCTGAGGGTTTCCGAATCCGTTGCTAAACAATACGCTTGAGAATATCAGATTTTATTCTACAATGTTGAAGGAAATTCCTTATCCGTTTTATTATTTATTAAAATTTATCTGTGTTCGACATTATAGAAACTTATCAAGTTGGTAACAAGCTGTTTTTTCATCCACGAACCTTACTTAAAACAAAATAAGATTTTTTTAAAAGTATTTTTCTCATGTTTTAATCAAGAAATGAAAGTCATAAACATTTTAAAATCAATTTTTAAAAAAATCGAGATTTTAAGGTTTAAGACCACATACCAAATTCCATTTGTTTAGCTTGTTCCACTTTGGAGTTACCAAGTTTAAAGACAGACAGACAAATATGTTTAGTTCTAAAAATGTTGTTTTCGGAATCATTTGCATACGATACAGTGCTCTTTCCATGCTAAGAAAATTATTTGAATCGGAATACTTAATAAGATATAGATAAAAATTAGAAATATGCTTTAAGTTGAAAAAACAAGTGTCGTTATTTTTAATTTCAGTTTTATTCGGCTTAGCTTCGCAAGATAAGTGAAATATTTGGGCAGAAAAAATACATTAATATTCATTCAGCAAATATGTTTTTCCTAACAGCCGAAGAGTCTCAAACCACAATCCGATATCTCCTTATAATAAAAAACAAAGAATACTCCGAATGAAATAGAAAGCAAAACGGAAAGACTCCGAATCGAGTAGCGAGTATTAAGAACGGCTCACTCCATAAATTAATATCGCAAAGGTTATTTCATTTTCTGTAGCTCGTTAATTATTTTTATGCTTATTCTCCGGAGATAAAAATAATGATCTTTCCGGTGGCTGCGATGCCTTGAACTTCAAACACACTCTGTCCTTCGCCTGAAGCGATGAAATAATGAACTTATTTACAGCTAACAGTTCCTCGGACTTTTCAACCGGTGGCTTCATTCCTTTCAAGATGCACTTTCTCCACCACATTCTTTACAAATCTACATTTTAACTGCTGCAGACCTATTACAAGACGTAAACGGCTGCAGAAAACCAAGAATAAAAAACACTCAAAGTAATGAGTTTTGTGGAGGACAATTTTCTCCCAGAGTGATATCTCGTTAAATGCAGCTTCCCCCCTGGCTTGTCTAACTGCCTGTTAAGAGTCAAATTATCCGTTCTGGGTAATATGGAGGGGTGAGCAATCATGGGACTTCTGAAGAAGCTACGGAAGAATGTCTTGGTGCACTTTTGTTGAAAATTATAGGCTTAACCCGGGAATGAGCGGAAGTGATTGCCACTGAAGAAAGGTTAAAGGTGGAAGGAGAGGTTAAATGCCTCTGTCGCCTGTGATTGCTCGCGTAACCTGAGGGTTAGAATGATCCTTCGCTATGAATGAGTGGTGTGTTTACTTTGAAGAATAAATGGTGTTAGTTTTTTATTATTATTATTATTGAAATGCTATAACTTTTACGGTGCCGACAAGTCCTCTTCTGGAACTTATTCGACATGTACCTTTTCGGAATTTATTGCATTAAATTTAAGCATATTGTATAGCAATAGATTCGGAAACCCTCCGCACTTCTGCGCATGCGCTGGGCGGAGTTATTTTCACCAAAATAGAGGGAAAGTGAAGAATGTAAGGGTGATGCTTACATTTTACTGAGCGCGATCTAACAAAGAACTCCGGAAATGCGCTCATATGACTCATTGCCTGACACCCCTTTCCGGTGTAAAATCGTCCAAAAAGTGGTAGTCTCTTAATCCGTTGCTGAACATTACGTTAAGTTGAGGCAGATAATAAACCTTTGATAATCTCTTGTAAATCCTTGATAGAATTGGCTTAACGTTTTTTTTTTTCTTCATTTGTAATTCATATAGATTATATAATTCCTCTCCTCAAATATATTCCCAAAATTTTAAACTAGGTGAAATTTTAGAGAAATTGAGAAAAAATCTGAATAAAGGTTAAGAGTCAAAGGAGAGGTTAAATGCCTCTGTCGCATGTGATTGCTCTCGTAACCCGAGGATTAGAATGATTTTTCGCTTAGAATGAGTGGTGTGTTTACTTTGAAGAACAAATGGCATTAGCTTTTTGTTTTTCTATTGAATGCTGTAATTCCTGAGGGTGCCGTCATGTCCTCAGACGGAACTTACTCAACCTGTACCTTCCCGGAATTTTTTGCTTTAAATGTAAATATCAATCAACGTGTAGTAGATAACTTTCTATAAGTAAATCTCTGTTGAAAGTTGCTCACTTTTCTCCATTTGTAAAGTTTTCCCTTATGTATAACTTAGATCTTGCCTCTCCTGAATTATCTTCACAAAATTTTAAAATGGGTGAAATTTGAAAAGAGTTGAGGAAAGGATCTGAAGTTAAGTTATAGGTCGAAGGAAACGAGAAATGCCTTTATCGCCTGTGATTCTATCGCATGTGAAGCTAAGTGTTAGAAAGTTCTTTAATTAGAATCACTTGGATATTTAATCAATGAAAGCAAGGCTTTTTTACTTGCAGACTGAGAAAATAAAAAAACTTGTAACATTTTCCAACAATAGTTAAGTTTGGAAAAAGTTTCCGTAATTAAAATAAGGCGAACCTTACTCATATGAATTGACATCGAATAGGAGGGTTGGAGGAGAAACCTTCAGTTAAAATTGAGTTAAAGCTCTTTGATATCAGCGTTATAATTTTCAGTTTTATCTTTAAAATTCGTTCTCAAGCTACGTTTCCTTATAAGAGTTTTAAGTGGAGTCTCATTAGAAATCACATAGTTTTTTTAAAAAAATCTAGGTAATAACTGTAAAACGGTTAATTTTTCCAATTTATATATGTGATAAGCCTTTTTAGCGCCTAACTGTTCAATGTTAAGCTCGATTCAAATCTCTTCTTTTAAATTTGACTATCTCAAATCAGTCCCCTTGTTCGACAAGCATCTCGAGCACCTGTAAAACGCTAAGTTAGCAAATTGTTTCCAGTATTGATTTCCATTAAACTGAAAGTTCCTTTCCTACACGTTATAATCTAAGAGTGAGGACCATCTCCAATCTCTCTTTTTTAATGCATTTTCATATTCCCTATATGACGATATCATAGGGTGGATTTATATCTTGAAATTTAAACTTAGGATCTTAAAATTACATATCAAATCTTAAATAATAATCGATGGAAAATATCTAAGCAATATACTATGCTAGCAATAAAGTGCAGATATTTTGATACCAACCTGGACTCTTGCTTTCTACATATATGCAATCATTCCGTAACATTACAATATAATTCTATATTGATGCCATGCGAATAAGGGGACACAGTCATGGTTTTGATACATTTTGACAATTCAACTATCTTCATGCTAACAAAGTTTTCAAAGAATTGAATAGACGATCCAAAGTGTATCTTCAAAGCATTAAATTTGATTCGTGAAGATTCTCCTTTACCTCAGCTTAGAAAAAAAAACGTGAGTATGCTTCATAAAGTGGGAGGGTTTTTACGTCTTCATTTTGCTTTACTTGACTTATTAAGAGCACGATACATAAGTCACTGGCGTAGCGAGGGTAAATGGCACTCAATGAATAGTACATTTTTTTTCGACCCCTGGTCACATCTGGCTTTAAAAATCTTGAAAGGAAAATTGTAATTTTTATCTTCGTCTGGTCGCTCCCTAAGACTGCTGCCCAGGGCATCAATTCTGAAGCCTTACTAAGTGGCGTAATGACCGGGCTGCAAGAGAGGGGTTAAAAACCTAAAAGGAAAACTAATTTTATCCTCCTCTAATCGCCCCCTAAGACTGGGGGACCACTAAGACCCGGGCATCAATACTGAAGACCCTTACCCAGTGGCGTAGCGAACGGGGGCAAGGGAGGTATAGATGTCCAAGGCAGCATGGAGACAAAACATGTCCCCAGGCTGCATGCTATTATGTCACATTTCTAAGTCAAATATAATTAAGGAAGGAACAATTATTACAGTACCCCGGGCACCATTTTTTACCTTGGTATGCCATTGATGACGACTGGGGGGGGGGGCGGAAAAACTCAAATTTTGCCTCTCGCGTCACTTATCCTAGGTATGCAATTGCCGTTACCTACCATTGCCTTCAGTTCCTTTTCTTTAATAGAATGCATTTATTCTCAAAGGTATTTATCTTTGTTAAACAATAACCGTACTAACAATTTAATATACGAATGAGGTTTTGTATTTCAAATAGATTTAATCTCTGCGCTACCTCAGTAAGGAATTTTCAACTTAGGAAACTTAGGAAACAGACAAAGTTGAAAAATATCAAAGCAGACAAATAATAAAAGAATAGTTGTAGTCAAGATATCTTATTGTATCAAGCAAAAGATAACTGTATAAGAAATTCGTCCTTTTTTTAAAATTACGAGTGAATGATTATGCTCAGCTTATATATATTGTTGTCTGGATAATAAAAACCGATCTGAATGTAAAGCAGATGAGATTCAGTGAATATTCACTTAACCATAACTTCGAGGTTAAGGTCAATCGTTAAAGTTAATTAACTTGATCTTAACTGGCGGATATACCACTATCATGACCTACATCCACATTTAATTATCACTTTTCCTCACATAATTACACAGCCTTAGAGCTTAAAAATACTTTATGTCTGGCAGATATCATCACACAACGTACTGTGGTCCATTCTTTCTCGGAAAAAAAACTCAGCAACAGAAAATTCTGGCGACAGCCGATTGCACATGAAACCGCCATATTTCGATAAAGGCCTTAAACTTTCATTTAGTTTTTCCAAGGCCTTTCTCTTCTTCCTTCCCATGTAGTATTCTGGTATCTCATAAACCAGTCTCGGTTTTAATCCGCGACAGATATTATCTCCCCTCAAGGTCGCAAAGTTGTCTTCCGACTCGGAATTGGGGAATGCAAGTTGTATGATTCTGAGGAGCCGTATGCACGCTATTTTATTGAGTGCCCGATATCGTAGTGACATCCCCTGTCACAATATTTCGTACGAGTTCTGCTCGCTGTGGCATTTGTGGTAACTTTTCCGTCTTCATTCTTTTTCAGTGGTGGTCTCGAATTACACTCGGTGGAATTGTCGGCGCCTACCTTTGATCTGTCCGTTGCTGTTTCTTTTGAGTTTTAAAGTTTTCGATTTCGATTTCTCCATTTGATACCGAACCGAAAGAGATTGCTTATCTTCCCACAGGAATCGGGTGACGTTGCGCTACAGATGGAAGAAGAATTAAGAAGTCAGAGGCGGAAGATTCGTATGATTGGTTGGCAGTTGTTTTTCAGAAGAAAAAAATAAAGATGAATATTGTGTAACTTGAACTCTGAAACACAAAAAGAAACCATATGTATAAGGGAAATTGTTTCTGCTTATATATTACGCAATAAGAATTTTAAAAAAATGTAGAACAATGGGGGAAAAATAGGGAACGTTCTTCCATTGATTCTCTCGTGCTACTCGTACACATCTCATTTATAGCATGTGGTCAAAAATAATTTTGCCGAAATTTTAAACAATCAAACGTTCTCGATTCGCTTCCGTCTAATTCTTTAAAAGTATCGCAAATTATCTTTTTACTGTTGCGTCTTTGGTGATGAGTTTGAAAGTTATTATCCAAAAAAAAGGAGACACATACACAAATTTTATTGTTGTAATTGTTCAATTTTTTTATGTAGAAGTATTTCATAAATTTTGAATTTATATGCAACTCTTGCATTAATTCTAAACTTCACTCTAGAATCTGATATAACTTTTTTGCGACTAGTACTTACACTGTATAAACATACCACGGATGAAGAGATTTTTACAGATGTCGACACATTCATTTTCTAGTAATTTTAGGCATAAAATAATTACATACTAATTTTATTGAAGAGATAATTAGGAATGAAATGTACAGCGAGATTCGAGTTTATCATAGAGTATTCAATTCATGGCTTACATTCTATTTCAAATCTATTTTTCAACTTTAAAGTTGCAAATATTGGCTACGGAATTAAGAATCGAAATTTAGCATCGAACTTACTTAAAGGTATGGTGCGGCAATAATTAGATATAAATAACTGTAACAATTTTCATGCGCTTGTGAATGCATTGAACTATTTATTCGGTAGCAAATTCGTTAAGAAGATTTCCTTAATGAGTTCTACCGAATCATAATCTTTTCAAGCACCAAAATTTTTAAAAAATGAAATAAAAAATCCATCTGCATTCATATATAAAAGCACGCTCAACATAGCAGCATTGAGCATGTTTTCAGAATTAAGGCCATTGATCTCTATTAATTAAACAGTCTCCATCCTCTACAAGCAGAAAGAACATCACAAACCGTCTGAACCGAACACAAAAGAAAACGGCCCCAACAAGCGCCATTTCTTTAACTTCACTAACTGAAAAGGAAAACACGAAGGATATGTTTCCGGCAAACGCGAGTCAGTCCTTTTCATCATCAGCGCGTCCGCTGCTACCAGAAGTACGAGAAACAAAGATATTGTTTTGGAGAATCAAATAAAGAATCTGCCAAGCCGAGCAAAGTCCGTAAATCATCTCTCTCTCTCTCTCTCCCTTATATGATTTAGTCTCACTCATTGTCTGCCAAGCCAAAAAAATCCCGCCAACCATTCCTCCATGAATTATGATCCTCGACCACAATTGGCAGGAAACAGCAGTGATTGACTTGTTTGCAAGGTGTAAATTACTATCGCCAAAGGTATTGTTAGCCATCCGAAGTAATTACAACGGGGTGTTGAAAGCCTCCTCCTCACAATTGGCAGAACAAGGATTCGAACAGATGAGTTTATCCATCCAGAAGCAAAAACAGAAAAAAGTTATCCTTTTTATCAGAAGTCCCACGTGACCTGTCCATGGACGACCACCTGTATTACTTATGGTTCTTGTACGTGACGGTTTCCGTTATCTATGTTGTGCGATATAGTTTTTGTTCCTTGAAGAGAGAATTGAAATTCAGGATTCTGATGGATTTCGGACTGCAGATAAAATGTGGTGTAGACAACGTCGGGAGACAAGATTAATTTTTTCCTTATAGGTGGACTATCCTTACTGGATGGTACAACAGTTATACCACCAAAGCTTTATACTTGCACTCTCCGCGCAGATGTAATCTATTGGGCAAAGAATCAGCTTATAGACAGTTTAACTCCTCTGTCATATTATACCAACTTACGTAAGATGGGTGGATTTATATCTAATGAGATAAGACAAGAATAGGTAACCCCGCGAGCAAAGAAGGGAATGACAAGTAAAGAAGGAAAATCACTTTCGTGTTCCTTCCAAATCCCCGTCTTCAGAGGGTATTTGAAACCTCGTCAATCCCTAAGCGAAAGGTTAATTTGAAAAATTACGGTTTTCCCACTCTAACTAAATTTCTCATGAAACATATATACAACGTATTAACATTTCTTGAATCAGAACGAAAATTTGAATTCTTGTATCAGAACGAATATTTTGAAGAATTTAAATCAATACCATCTCAAATTTATAAGGGGATGCAGGATTCACGCAAAATATTCACTTAAAATATTGTCGCTTATAGAATAAAAATGCTCGAACTAAAAACGTTTATTTGACAAACGCATAACAATCGCTTGCTATGCTGAAGCTTGAGTGAAAACAAATTAACGAAACAAAGCAAGCGCTTATATCTATAGATATGACAGAAGCTTCTGAAAATTTCTTAAAGAATAAATTTTGTGCTCTGTTACAAATGAAATGAAAGAAAAAACAAAATAAACAAAATAAAAAAGCATAAAAGTTTGGTCTACGTGGATTTAACCCCTTGCCCTACGTTTTTATTTAACCTCCTAATTAGATGCCACCACCCATTTCGGATATATTTTATTTTTTCAATCTATTTAAGATGGTAAAGGATACTTGAGACATTGGCGCGTGACCAGGTGATTTTTGTATTTAAAATTAATTATTACATTGATTAAATTACTGATTTAAACAGCGTATGGGACAAAAAACCCGAACGTATGATATGCGACGCCGACCAAGATGGGGGTAAACCTATTATTTTCAGTGGCAGTAGACAAAATTGGAAAAAATTTTCCTTAACTGTGGCAATTAATTTTCTCTGTAAACTGTTTCAGCAAACTATTTAAAGGGAAATACATCCGCAAAGGTGACTCATTCGTTGGTAATGTTAAAATGGATTATTTCATTTGTATTGCGATTTCTGCATTGCTTTCATTAACACGAGTTCCTTCATTTCTTTTTGAAATTCAGCGCATATATTCGCGTTGAAAATGCACACACAATGCACGAGTATATTCATGTTGGCAGCGAAGGGGTTAGGAAATTATGATAATCAAGATTATCTGCTATATAAATCAAGAATTCAAAATTCTATTAGCTTTTCTAACTACGCAAAGTATAAATTATGATCGCCAAAGGTGTTGTTAACCATCTGAAGTAATTACAACTTGGTGCTGAAAGCCTCTCCCCCCTCAATTGGTTGAACAAGAATGAGCTTATCCATTCATAAATAAAAACAACAGATAAAAAAGGTATCCCTTTTATCGGAAGTCCCACGTGACCTGTCCATGGACAACCACCTGTATTACTTATGGTTCTCGTACGTGCCAGTCTCCGTTATCTGTGGCGCGCGAAACGCTTTCTTGTCCCTTGAAGGGAGAATTGAAATTCAGGATTCTGATGGATTTCTGGAAAGCGGCTCGACAGCAGATAAAATGTGGCGTAAATGCACGTCGGGAGATAAGATTAATTTGGCGAAACATTGATGAGTCTCATTATCGTGTGGAACAAGGAGCGATTACAAGATTGGCGAGTGTCTGGAGAGCTTTTATGTCGATTTTTGGTTTCGTTATCACAAGTGGTAGGAGAGTGAAATGTCAGGGGAGAAGTTCCGTTTTTTATTATTATTATTTATTTATTTTGCTTTTTCTCTTCTTAAAGACTGATAATAGCAAACTTTTGAGGAGTTTTGGAAGATAAAAAGCTTTCACTGTGTGTCAATAAAAGATAAGAACAAGAACACTTTTTAACGCCTTTGATATCACCCTCAGGCAATGTGGTTCTCGATATAGGGTACGTGTATTTATTGAGAATTTATGCTAGATCTATTACGAAAAATACAAATATTTCTATATCTTTTTGTAGCATTACATTTTTGTATTTTTATATTTTTGCTAAATTTATTGGTCCTTTTAAACAAAATCAACCTATACGTTATAATCGAAGCATGAAGAGCAGGTATTTTATACAATGCCAGATATTTTTATTCTAGGTACTAAATGTACTAATAAGTATTACGCATACGCTAATTGATTTATCCTTTTTAACAAAATAACCTATACGTTATAATCGAAGCATGAAGAGTTTATACAATGTCAGATATTTTTATTCTAGGTACAAAATGTACTAATAAGTATTACGTATACGATAATTGGTTGATCCTTTATAATAAAATCAACCTATACGTTATAATCGAAGCATGAAGAGTTTATACAATGTCAGATATTTTTATTCTAGGTACAAAATGTACGAATAAGTATTACGTATACGCTAATTGGTTGATCCTTTATAATAAAATCAACCTATACGTTATAATGGAAGCATGAAGAGCAGGTATTTTATGCAATGCCAGATATTTTTATTCTAGGTACTAATTGTACTAATAAGTATTACGCATATGCTAATTGGTTGATCCTTTTTAACAAAATCAACCTATACGTTATAATCGAAGCATGAAGAGTTTATACTATGTCAGATATTTTTATTCTAGGTACAAAATGTACTAATAAGAATTACGCATACGCTAAGAATTTATTATAAAGAAAATAGAATAAAATAAGGTATCTAAGGAAAAAAAGCACTGTCTATTTATTTTATGCGTCTAATATGTGTTACAAATTAACAACCGTTTTTCTCACTATAACTTAACATTTCCTTCAAACTTATTTCATTTCATTTCCCAAATTCTATTTAATGTTTTTAGTATTTTTCGATTTTAAAAGATTGTTAGTATTTAAAAATATAATAATGTCAGACGAAATACTAAACATCTCAATGTTTCTTAATTTATAAATTTTTAAGATAGTAATAATAATCTTAAAAATCTTTTCATAAATAAAATGTAAATTTGGTTTTAGTAAGCGTTGTATTTACAGGAAGTTATCAAAATTTAAATAAAATGGGCACGGAACGCAGAGTCTCATCTTTGGTGGGTTTGAAACTCGATACCACTGAAGATCCGCCTTGTATACGGCCTGGAGCACGTTAAATCTTTTGTCTCCAAACGTGTCCCCGCTCTTGTGAAAGTTTGGAGATGGATAGGTGTTGCCTGAGGTACCATCCTCGTCATCTGACCATGGTTCAGAATTACGAGGTCGGTTCCCAAAACAACCGTCATGTAATTCCAAAACTTGGCATTGATCTATCGAATTAGAATTACAAAAACGATCGGTCACTTAGTTGATTAAAATGCAAAAATGTGCTTAAATTTGCATATTAATCGACAGAATTTTAGACCGAGAACAATTTATTTCCCGCTTTTGTAGAAAGCTTTGTAGAATGTTTTACAACAGACTTCAAAGCATCATGAAATCTTGATTCAAAGCCAACCTAATATGATTGTGGAAAATAATTTTGAAATTTGTTCAAAATAATGCGGAATGTAGCAGTAATTAAAGCTCTGTTTAGTTCAATTATTGAAAGTTTCTTTAAATATATATTGAGATAAAAAAATATATATAAGAAAGGGTTCCAATTATGGATTACAAAAGGGAGCAATCTAAGAAATAGATATCTGATCTATAGTTCTGTTGACTCGTTAAAGATATATATATACATAAAAAATCTTGAGCAAATAATAATCGGATGATCAGCTCTTCAAATTTATGTATAAATATTATCTCCTAAAATAACAGCAACAAAGATAAAAGATCTAGAATTCAAAAATAAATCAATTTAAGACAGATTTTTAAACTATAGCAAATTGCCCAATATAAATATACGGGGGAAGAACCAATTTGAAATTTGAGATGATGATGATTTGATGAAATTAAGAAAAAATAGTCGATTATGATCTAAACATCTGTTTTATCATTAAATCTATTGGAAGCCTATAAATCCAAGAATGATGAGACTCGTGCAAATTTTTTTAAGTAATGGTTTTAATTTATATTCTTTTATAACCTATTTGAATTTGCATGCAATTTAGCATCTATACATAAAAATAAGAATATCCATCCTTCATGAAAAATTATATTCCTGACAGACAAAGCGTAAGTTAGAGAGGATCAACATTTTATATTGTCCATAGTTTTATCTTCATGTATGTTTGTATACAATACTAGGAGAATGAATCCATTTTTTTCAACAGAAAGTTATATGCTATACTTTTTTTCTGTTTTGATTTTAAGCAGAAAAAAAAAGAAATGCAAAAATTTCCAAGTATTCCATTTTTCTTATTCTATCAAAACCTCGAGAATATTAATGTTTATTGTTTTTCATCGATTATTTTTTTTTCTAGTGCTTTATGTCGCTGCGTACGTGAAAAGACTGAGCGAACTCGATTGCGATAAATAAAACTTTCCTTATCATAATTTATTTTTGAATTGTTCATCGAGTCAGTAGCAAAATCTACATAAAATGGACTTTTCTTTTGTTTTGTTTTTCACCATCCCTTCTGCCGCACCCCTTCAAATCATGTCTCCAAAGCGAGCTTGTGTGAGTAATGTTAATCGGTTCCGCTCACACACACTCAACGCAAGCCTGTCCCCCTAGCAACTCCTGATGTCGCATTCGTTGCCAGGGGGCGGGCTCTCAGAGGCGGAGCTTGTCACTCAGAGAGATCCGCCCACGACGATTGCAGACTTTTCTGCCAAAAAACCGTTATAAAGCCACAAGAATGAAAAACAAGAAGGGGAATCAGTATAGACAGCTTGCTGTTCTCCGGGCACACTAAATATGTCATTTTTTTACAGACTCTTTATTTATTTAGAATGGTTGATGATTTTATCCGTCGACAGTCGATGTATTTATTAACCTCTACTTTGGAGGTGAATGTTCAAGCTATTGACAACCAACTGTGACTTTTATTGAAAGTATAAAGTAAATGTAGTGTTGGAAGAGGTTGACAGTATAGAAAGAAATTGCAGCAAATCTTTCAATCTTTCTTGGCGAATTCTGTGTGGCATCCATTTCGGTTGTCCAATTGAAGGCTATTTGCAGTACTTTTCGTGATTGCATTTTTGAGATCAATTTGAACTTTGATTGAGAACACTGTAAATCAGTTTTATCTATTCTTTTTTTTTGCTTTATCATTCGATCATTAGTTTTAATGAGCACAAAAACTAATGGCAGTGAAGGAAATTTATATTTATAAAGAGGTTATGAAGTTTTTTTTTTATTTTTGCAATTCATAGTATTTATTTTTTAATGTTGAATAAAATAATTGTAAGTATAAAGTCAAGTAGTGTTGGAGAGCTGAAATTATAGAAAGAAATTGCGGCAAATTTTTCAATATTTCTTAGCGATTTCTGTGTGACATCTATTGCGCTTTTCCGATTGAAGGCTATTTGCGGTACTTTTCGAGATAGCATTTCTGAGATGAATTTGAGCTTTGATAGAGAACATTGCAACTTAATTTTATCTATTCTTTGTTTTGTTATTCAAGCTTTAGTATTAGATTATCAGTTTTAATGAGTACGAAAACTAATGGCTGAGAAAAAATTTTTATTTAAAAAGAGAGAGAGAAATTTTTTTTTTTAATTTTTACAAATAGTAGAACTGAATCGTTCACTACAGAAACCACATGAGTCAATAATACCAAAAGGCTAGGAAATGAAAAAAAAAACTGATTAATTTTTTTTAATCAATCAATCAATTTTTTTCAAAAATCAAAGATTTTTTTTTTTTTTTACCTGGTAGATTTTATAAACCTATAATGTGCCTTTATTTGACTCTAGTCATTCCTTCACTCATAAACCTTTAGAATGCGAAAGCAGAATGAACGCAATTTTGAAAAAAAATCTCTATCTGGAATCAAAAATCAGTTGTTTGTTAATGTTTAATAAAATAATTTAATGAATAACTTTAAATATTTCTGAGTTGATATTGAACTTTGATGGCGAACACTGTAAATCAGCTCCAGCTTTTTTTCCTTCTCTTTTTTTTCTTTCTTTTTTCCCCTCTTTCTTTCTCCCTTTTTCTTTCTTTTTTTTTTCTCTTTTTTTTGTTAAATGAGTATGAAAAATCAAGTGTTCTTTTTTTTGTTAAATAAGTATGAAAAATCAAGTGTTCTTTTTTTTGTTAAATAAATATGAAAAATTAAGTGCTTTAAAGGATTTATAAAGTGGCTGAGAATCCGGTTTAAATGTTGCACTTCCAATAAAAAGCTTTTATGGGGAATGAAATTAACATAACAAATATATATATTTTATGCTGTTGCTATTGTCAAATGAAGGATATTTGCAGCTCTTTTTATGATGGCATTTGTAAGATTAGAGTGAAATTTCATTGTTATCAACCTAAATAAATTTCAGTTATTCTTTTTTTTTGTTTTTGTTTATTCAGCGTTATTATTTTATCTTTAAATTCCACAGACGGGTATATTAATACTTATGTAATCATTTTAATTTAGATAGGAAACTGAAACATGTACTTTTATAGTATAACGCTGGATGAACATACACACTCGTATACATAATTCTACACTGAATAAAATTTAAACTCTTTAGATATTTTATTTATTTCGCACTGCGATCTGTTACCCTTTTAATTATATCAGAACTTAATGCTGCTTAAAATGTAAGGAAATGATTTCTATATAGTTAGTACATTCGTTTATAATTCCTTTTTGACTTATATGCAATATTTGTCTTACTCATTTCGTGTCGCGTCTTTCATCTACATAATACTATGAAAAAAGTTGAACTTTTAAGTGCCTGGTGAAAAAAAAAATGTGTTAATTATAGGTTCAATCTCAAACTTTTGTTGAAGGATAAACTGCAGTTAAAACAAAAATACGAGGAAAATGCTGGGAATAATATCAAAAGGATATAATCTTTTTTCATTAATAAAAGTAACTAGATGAATTGCTTCTTAAATTTTTTTCTAATTTCCTTTTCTAGTATGTTTTTAGAGAGTAAATGTATTTTTAGGACTACATTAAACAGCAGAGAATATGGAATAGTAAATGAATTTTGCAGCTTTATATTTATTTCATAATAATACTTTACGAATTATACGAGATCTTCGTATCTTATAATTCTTTTGACCTGTATAAATTGTTTTAAAGTAAAGCGATTTAGAGATAATCAAAAGAAAATTTAGAAAAAACAAAAATTCTTTGAAGATATTTATGCAGAGAAAAAGAAAGTGAAAATTTAGAATTAAAGTAAAATATTGATAACAGATCTAGAAACTTCTTTTCAAAAGAGAGATAGTTATTAATTTTATTTTCATATTTACATATACATTTTAGTTTAATTCATTTTAGACTGCATTTAATAATGTCTTTGAGCGAAAATGTATACGCATGCGTATAATTAGAGTCGTATTTCTGAATGCCGCCATGTAATTGCTTTAAAAATTCGGTGATTTTTGCATTGCTCTTTAATGATATGATAATTATATTGTAATCCAATATCATAGTAATAATAATGGTTTATTCAATAGCGAGCGTTTTGCTTAGTCGATATTGCTTTCACCAGAAAAAGCATTCAAAATAATATCCTCTGCATCACTCTGCATTGAAAGTCATATTTTATTCCAAAATAATAATCTTGTATTAGAAGAAGTTGTTTTTTGGATGGATATTTTCTTTATTACAAAAGTTTTAGTAAAACTTCTAATGATAATATTTGTTTAGATTTTACCTTTTGCATTTGCTTCATTGAAGTAATTCCACAAGTTTTAATTCTCAGACTTTGCATAGGAATAAATATTTAAAATTCTTGAAGTCCAGTTATAATAATAATAATAAAATGAAATCAAAACGATAGTTCTTCCCATCTACTGGAAGGAGAAAAAGAAATGTCCACTCTTTGAGAAAAATTGGAGACCACAAAAGAATGAAAACAGATCGTTCGTTGGATTTGGCATTGTAAGAATAAAATAAAACATTATTCGAGCAATTATTCGAGCTCTATTATAAGAAAACGCAGATTTGTTGGCAACGAAAAAAAAATTGAATTCCGCATCTTCTGTGAGAATAAAGTGTTCCCTGGGAACGTTAATTAGGTTTATAATAATTTTTATGAACAAAGATTAGTTAACAATATCGAGACAAAATTTGTTAAAATTAGACTACTAAAATCGTTTTTTCAATTGGTTGTTAAAATTTGGAAGTGGAAGTAATTAAAATATTAAAAGGAAACTTTTCGAGAGCTTTAAAACGTGTTAAAACTCCTTTTTAAATGCATTGATCTCAGAAAATATGCATTTCTGAGATAAATGCAGCATAATTTTACTTAGCGTAGCTTTTTGCAACTCAAGTAATTTTAATGTGAGTAAAGTATCAAACTTTGCATAAAGAATAATTTCTTGTTTCCTCTTATTATCTTTCTTTTACTTTAAATTTTTTATAATTTAACCATTCTAGCCATGAACTTAATGGGCTATTATTTTTAACACGATAGCACATTAAAATATTTGAATTATTTTCGTGAGTTTTGACAGAAAAGAATACAGAACAACAAGTAATTACTAAGCATTTTATTTCACAAAGAATTAAGAAAAAAAACTCTTAAACACACGCATTCCTTATCAAGCTTTTGAGATCAGTTTCTTCGTTATTCAGAGATGTTCACATTAATTAGATCATGAGATTTAAGTAGAATTTCCTTCAAGTAGAAAAGAAAAAAGTAGTTGTTAAAGATTTCTAAGAAAAGTTGATTGCGAATCAACCATAAAACAATCACTTCTTAGACAAATATTTACATCTGATGTGCCAGAGATATAAGTTTCCTTGCCTTTCTCATTTCTAATCAAACGAAGCCTTAAAATTTACTTAAATTTAAAATATCTTATTGAGAAAAAACTATTCAATAAATATAATTCAATTTAGAAATATTTTTACGAATAAAAAGTGTCAAGAATTTTAATAGCAAATTTACTTAAAAGTTAATATTTTAAAAAGGACTTAATTTTACAATTTATATCTCATCAGAGTCCCTTACAAGTTGTACTTTTAAGTATTGAGATATTGAATGGTCAAAGAATATTTTAATATATAAATTATTTGAAATTTAAAAGTTTAACTTCCCATACAAAGATAAATTCATAGAATGATAACGAATTTGGATAACAAAAGTATTCATTTATTTTAAGAATTTCAGTTTAAAAGTTTAATTTTAAAACTAATACACTAATACAATAATAAAGTAATAATTCAGGATTAAACATATTCCTCAGCATTCTAGTTACTTAAATAAAACATTTATATAAACTAAATATAAATTTTTAGACCCCATTCAAAAACCTTTAAAAATAATTGTTATGAAAACAGTAATTTCTTTTGACATTTAAGCATTTAATTTTTTTGGTATTATTATATGGAAAGTTTATATTACTTTCTTTAAATTGTTTCTGTAATATCTTCATCTTCGTCTCTTGCCTTTATTCTTCTCATTGCTTGTAGGAGGCAACAATTTTCCTTTAGAATTTCATTTCCTCATGATTTTATTTCTTTTAAACACATAGAAAAATACTTGAACTGAAAGAAATGCTTACACAGAGAGTTTTTATTAAATGAAATATGATTAATAAACTCTTTTATTATACGCAGAATTAGATACGCACATTAGATAAGTCTAAACAGTTGTAAACAAAACATTTTTCTCCATCTGGAAACAAATGGCTATCTATCAGTTTTGACACTTTTTACTTTTCAATTAATTAAATTATTCTTTATTTAATTTGTTCTTTCGATTTTTAACTAAGTGTATTTTTATAAGATAATTTGTGGTTCAGAGAATGCGCTCTTTTAAAATTTCACTTTATTTTCAAGGTTTATTAAGTGAAGTTTCAGTTTCAAGGCTTAGAACTAAAGTTAAACAGTTACTCGTATATCTATTTCTTTTTTTCGTATATCTTAACCAAAACAATTTCTGTCGCAATTTCGAATAAAAGTTTGCTCATAACTGTATCATATCTTTGTAACCCATCATTTCTCTCTTGATTCAACATTCAGCAAATTTGCAAATATTGATACTAGTATTTTTATAAAATCGTTATTTAAATCTTATCATATGAATTTCTCTTATCTCTTAGTTAGATGTTACATTCTGTTTTTGAATTTGCACTTGCCGGGACCGTTATTATAAAGCAATGGGTTTATATCCTTAAAAATAAATGAAATATATTCATTAAATTATTGCGAAGAATTTTGCATTACATTTATCTATTTGATTACTAGTTATTTCATTCTTCAATTATGATTTGGAATTGGAATTCATTAATTCTTAAATACCATTATAAACGCGTCACTATTAACATTTTAATAAATGAGATTCCTTATTGTCATTTTTTATTATTTCCTTATTAGAATCACCATTTTTCGTTTTTTATCCACAAAGTTTCATTCGTTTTCTCATCACATCTCTCCGAAAACAAAAACATGCATCACTCACTCCTCGCTGAATATATTAATTTCTAATTTATTTCCTTTTCCATATTGTATTAATTAGTAATTTTCCTTTAAACATCAACCTTCATTTTCACAACATTTTAGTACTTTATTCGAAACAACGCGGGACTCGATGGCATTTGAATAACAGAATGAACTTTATTTCTTGCATCGTAAAACTTTATTACCTTTTTATCTCTCAAAGAGTGAAGTATATTGAATTTAAACGCAAATTTATTCAACCATCAATCATTAAAATGAGAAGTGGGATGACTTTATGAAATACATGCTAAGAATCGTAGACTATCAGGAGGAAACTTTTTGAATAAAGTTTTGCGCAGCTATTTGCCTGCATCGGGAAGTACTTACATTTATTTCGAAAGAAAAAATGTCTTATCATATTGAAAGTCAATGTATGACATCATCTTTTGTACAGTATCAATACTTTTTCTGGCGCTTTGAGCAATAGCATACGTAAGAGAAAATTAAGGTTACATAAGTCATTGTGTGAGCATCCGTGGCGTAAGTATCAACTTATACATTTGAATAACAAAAATATTGTATGTAAATTGCGCAGGTCTTCCTTGATGATTTTATTCTTTTTTTTTATGTACTTTTGTTTTAAACTTAAATTGAAAGTAACCTTGCTTTTCACATCCGCTCTTTTTTTTTTGTTTTGTTCGGCACCTATTCTTTTTTTTTTCCTTTATCAGTGGCGTAGCGAAGGTAAGTGGCGCCCGGGTTATAGTATGATTTTATCGCCCCTCCTGTCATCCTCAGTGACGTAGCTTGTCTAGACGGCGTCCGGGGCATGGCATTTCTTTCACCCCGTCATCGTATTTGACTTTCAAAAGCATTAATGTTTTGTCACCATGTCCACTGGCGTAGCGAAAGTGGCAGCAGCAAAATAATGTTTTTTTTTATGATTGCAGTAAATTTTAACTCGATGGCGCCACTTAAAACTGGCACCCGGGGCATATATACCCCCTTTCTACCCTGTTGCTACACCACTGTCATTTCTTTCTTTTCTTTATTTCTTACTTCAGGCAAAAGTGGTAATATTTGCAATGCTTTTCCAAAATTACGGAAAATTTCCAAGATCAGGGATTTTTAACCCGATCCAAAAGGGGTGGCATAGTGGTAAGTTAACGGCGTAAGATCCAGATTTGTACATGCTGCGCGAAATATTTGGTATATAAAGCACAGTGATTGAAAGAAACTTTTTTGGCACGAAGATTTCCTCAAATTATATCAATTGCGCCGAAACATTGGTTAAAAGAAAAGAAAAATAATTGGTTAAATTGAACTTAACCCTCCGAGCGGCGCAAAGGTCTTTTTTCGTTTTACATGTTCAGTTCAAGAGCGGATAGCTCGTATTTATATGTCCATGGATAAAGTATTCTTAAGATTTCAGAGATATGAGTAAATACAGAAAAGATTGACTCATTTACTTTAAAAGCTAAATTTTCTAACCTGACAGCTAAAAGGTCAAAATAATTGGGCGCTCAGAGGGTTAATATCATCAAAAAAGTAAATGTATAAAGGTAAAATCATATCCCCAAACAAAGGAATAAAAGTATGAAACAGAGAAATATTTAAAATTGATTGTAACGTTGTGAATATACAAGTTTTCAAAACAATAAGGTTGAATTGTCTAAAACAAGTATGACAATGAAGTGAAATTTGACACGTTTAAAAGTCAGGGGAAAAAATAATAACTGTATAGCTATTTGAAAATAAAAATTTGTAGAAAGTATTAAATTCACTACTTTTCCTTTTTTTTTTTCCCCTTCTTATTTTGCAGTTGATTAGAAAGTTATGTTTTACTGACAGATTTTTTTTTCGAAAACAAAAACATGTACAGGTAGTGCTTTTTGCCATATTCTTTAACATTGTGGTGAAAAAAGATTTAAAAAATTATCTTGATCTGATATTTTTTATTGAAATTTCGCAAATATTTTTAACTAAATTTCTTTCTGCTTATCGTTAATTAGTGGTTCATTGGTGCATTTTATTTTCTACTTATGTATATAATTGGAAATATGAGAAGACTTTTCGTCGAAAAATATTTTTATAGCCGAAATGGGGTCTCGAATATAAATAATTTAAGAAGCTTGTCTGAATTGGATTAGAAATATAAATATATTATAATATTTAAAAGAAGAAAAAAAAAACTTCCCTAAGAAAAGACAATATTTTTCTTTTTCCCATTCTTCTGTATATTTTGTGTTTGATAAATAAATTCATTCTATAAAATTAACTTTTATAGCAAAGCGTTTATTACATTTAGCCATCACTTTGTTGTTAGTGAAACTTCATAATTAGTGACTTAAAAACAAGCCAGATATTCTTTTTCGAAAGAAAATCATTTGTTTCTAGAACATCTTTTCTTAAATAAAGTGGAAAAAATCTTAATATCTAGAATAAAGAGATATTGGAAATGAATAAATAAATAGGAAGTGCGCCATACAATAATTATTTGCTTCAATTAGAAGACCATTATAGAGCTGCAGGATATTTTAATCTTCATGTATCTGTGAACCCGTTTTCTTCAGAAATCTTTCCCGACAAAGTATATGCCCGTAAGAAAAAAAACTAGACAATGCAAACATTAATTAACTTTAAATTGAATACAATTCCGATTGCCAAGCAAATTTCGATTCTACAGCCTTTAGTTTTTGAAGCTTCGTTTACATTCAGAAATGTTTATTTTTCTTGGATTGATCGTTTATAAAGTGACTGAACGTCGGATTAGCGGGAACAATACCAGTTTTTAAAATTCTGTTCCAGATTTGAATAAAATATCCCTTTTTTAAAATAATATGTAAATCGTTCGCATTAAAAAATACAGAAAAAGGGATTAGCTAGAATTAATCCAAAAATTGGCTTCTGAAGAATTCATTTTTCCTAACTTTTATTCTTCATAGAATATGATCATACTATTTAAGTTCATAATGGTTGTTAATTATCGTAATTTCTTTGAATATTACTCATTTTCTATATGTATGGGCTCTTACTACTTTCGTATCGATGTAAATTGTCCACACGTCCCAAATCAGCGGGGATAATTCGATTTTCTACTCTTTGTTTTGATTTGATCTTTTAGGTTAGATGAACTACAGACATTCTCAAGAATCCGAATAGTTAATTAAATCTTGATATTCCAATAAAGCATATAACTGAATTTTTTGTATGACAAATAGAAAAATCATGTTTAGAATACACTTTTAAGACAAACAAATAGTCTTTATTTGTCGTTATATTTTAAGACACAAATATTATTTCTGTAACTTTTAACCCCTTTATCTACGAATTTATTTAAGCTCCTAACTAGATGGCACATCCTATTTGGGTAATTTATTAATATTTCAATCCATATCAGAAAGTAAAGGACACCTGAGATATTAAAGTGTTCAAGTAATTTTTTTGTTTGAAATTAATGGCCTTTTCCACTTAATTAGAGATTTAAACATCCTAAATTCAGTAGTTTTATGCACAAGTCAGAGAAGTCATCGTTTGCGAATGGTATAGTTCAGTAGACAAAGTTTTGCTGATAAGTTATCTAAAAGTGTTGACGATTTTATTTTATTAATAAGTTCACTAAAAGCAGCAGTTCCTTTTAAACCTTTTGTTTTAAAGAATTGAATTCAAAGGATGTAAATATTACTAACAATGATGTGAGTATCGTCGTTTTACTATTTAATTCGAAAAGAAGACACTTTTAGCATGATTTTACTATCAACGTTAAGTTATTAGATATAAAAATGTTGATAACATAACAAAACAAAAACAAAAAAAGAATACAAATTGATATCATTGCATTTTGTTAATATTAAGATAGCATCATTATCAGAAACGCAATCGTTTATGGAATCTTTGCTAATTGCAATAAAATTATTAACTATGTGTCAACTTTATGTTTAGTATTTTCACAGAATTGCGCATCCTAGCTAACTGAAGAGAGAACCATTAAATTAATCATTCTTCACCATTTTAAGAATTATATTATTTAATAAACCATACCCTTCTGTCTCACAACTGAGAGTTTTCAACCTTGCATTCATTTATTTTAGATTAATGGTTCTTCAATTATACTATGCATTGCAGCATTGAAAAGCTACATGGTGAAAAGAATCTCATACCTTATTAATTGCTGGTTAATAAGGTATGAGATCACCTTTATTAGCCAAACAGTGGCTCATGTAGCATTTTCTTTTTTACTGTTTACGAACGAAATACGAGAAGCAAAAGACATTTGCTATCAATTTTAAGCTATTAGATATAAAGGCGTTGATTACATTTTAAACCAAAAAAATGAATACAGTTTGATATCTCTGCATTTTGCTCATCATTTGATAACATCATTACCAGAAATGTAATCATTTATGGAATCTTTATTAATAGAAATGCAATCATTTACTATGAGTCAGTTTTATTTTCAGTGTTTCCATACAGCTCTGCATCTTAGCTAATTGAAGATGGAACCATTAAAATCATCATTTTTCACCACTTTAAGCATTATATTATTCAATCAACCATACTGCTCTGTCTCACGACTGAGAATTTTCAATCCGGCATTCATTTATTTGTAGGTTAATGGTCCTGAAACCACACTACGCAATGCAGAAATGAAAAGCCACTCGGTTTTTTTTTAAAAAAATCTCATACCTTATTAGTCGCTGGCTGACCCTTAGGGCAACCGCAAAATCTATCGAGAAAACGAAATAAACAAGCAATATATATAAAAAAAAAATACAAGTCGGATGGGGGTAGGAACAAAATTAAGCGACGGTATTCGCTCCACAAAGACACTCTTGTAATGGGTATTTTAATTTGGTTATTACCTTTCTGGTTTCGTCATTCACTTCTATGCAGCTCATCAGTCAAGCCGACTGTCACCGGTTCTCAAAAGGAGCTACTCGGGGGTGGGGTGGGGAGTAGTTTTTAAGAATTCGGATAGGAGGGGCTGCGCGAAATAACATAAAATAAAAAGGGGCGGCAAGAGAGAGGGGAGGAGATGCAACATGCGAAGAGAATGCCCCTGAGGCGTTGGGGTCAGGGTGGAGGGTGGTTTTTTTTAGATTGAAAGGAATGCGTTCTCGGACTGAAACACTGTGATCTAAAATCGAGTTCATTAGGACTTCGGTTTGCAGCTATCATTAAAAGCTGACAGCTGGTTTTTAATATGCATTCGGCCTGAACTGTCTTATGTGGGAATCTGTGTAATGAAAATACTGTGTTGGTTCTAAGTATGTTTAAATGAATGGATAGATTTGATTCGCAGTTGAGGATTATATAACCATTTTTTATGGTTGTGGCAGGTTCTGAATGGATAAAAGCAAACAGTTGCAAAATGGAGATTAATAAGACTAAATACAGAGATTGGCGGCAATTTAGAAGTGGATGAAATGGCTAATAATAGTTTTTAAAATTATCATTAGTAGCAAATATGAGCCTAATATTTCTAATTAGCTGTGAATATCCAGCTTTTCAGTTTCATTCTCAATTTTAAGGATAATAGTAGAATACACAATTAATTTTTTTGATAATTAGTATGCTGCAACCTCCTAAAAGAACATCATGGTAGTACTCTGCCAACATTGAGAAGATTAATCATTTTTTTTTCGAGCAGAAACTTTTTGAACGTAGTATGATAAATTATATAAACATTTGGAAATATAAGCTTATAGTTGGTGTTCTAATAACAGAGGTTGGTAAAGAAAAAATACAATATTACTCAGAAAAATTAATGTTTAATCTATACACTGATGATGAATTAGAGTTATGACAGATTTCCGAAACTTTTCGAATAACACGAAGGCATTATGTGTATTAAAACCAACTTTGCACAACTAATTATGTCACTGACTACATTAAGCAACAATAAATCATTTAGTCCATATTATATTTAAAAAAATAGGGAGTCTTTCCGATGTGGATACAAATAACACTTCATAATCACATTTGTATTGATGGTTTATTATACGTTTTCATGCAACTTAATTATTGAGATATTTTCGATTTATACAGTAGAATAACATTGCATTGACAAAATAGAATATAGAGTTTCAACACGAGTTTAAAATGTAACAGAATAGCATGCAAATTTACAAAATTAACTAAACTTATCAAACATTTGAACAACTTCAAATTTGAATTTTTTGTACTTCAGTGATTGAAAATAAATAATTTTCTCACACTGATTTTCGAACTGTCAATATTTGAGACCCAGCTTTTCATATCAATTTTGATAGCGTAGTCCTTCCAACAATTTTGGCTGATTTAAAATTGTCCATGCCAAAATACCTTACACACTATTTATAAGTCTTTGTTTAATTTTTTGTGGCACTCTATTTTTGTATTAAGCTTTTGCTTATGTTGCATTCAATAATTAGTTTTTTTCTAATTTTTTTGTCTTTTCTTGCATATTTTAGTTCTTATCTTAGTACTCCCCTATAAGTTGAGAATTTCTGCATCCTTATGTAATTTTTTACAGTCTATAATTTATCTGACATATTATATCCCACTTCATGTACAGGAAATGAAACCTTATCTGTGTCCTTAGTTTCTTCAATCTTCCTTCCATGCCCATTTTGGCCTGTCCAGTGTGATATATAACAAGTCGTAGAAAATGTGTTCCCAAAAACCTTTCGGACAGGCCAGTACACCCTTTCTCACCTTTGGACACTTGTCCGTATCTGGGAACAAAACGTTTCCTCTGTATCAACAAACTGCTCGGCCACTCAGTATGTGGTAATGGAGTTCCTTTCCACAAAAAGATGACGGAGCCGATAAAAACCGCAGTCAAAAGTCAGTAAAGCAAAGGATATGGGGGAGAATAGACCGACCCCGATGTCTATTCTGCCGTCAGGACAAATCAAGAAAGACGACCGTTTAGTCCAGGTTTTTTATTTATGTAGTTCCTTGTTGCCCACTCTACTGTGGTATTGTTCGGATTCTTCAAGAGGAACCTTTTAAGGGGATGGCCCAGGGAGGGTAAAGGCGGACAAGATGTCTGGATGATAAACCTCACTCCAAGCCCATACCCGTTGGTTTGTTTATTTTTGTAGTTGTCGCGAACAATGCCCAGTCTGCGCGTGTTATGTCAAACAGCGCTCGCCAGGTTCGTTTTTTTATTTTTGAAAAATGCTCGTTCATGGTCTGCTGCCCAGAATAAAACAGGAGGACGTGATGCCCCGGGTTTGGAATGCTTTTAGTGCTGCTAACAAACAAGCAACGGTTTGGGGATGTCTGACCTTAGGTGTGATGTTTGGGTTTGTCTAGCAGCATGTTTGTGTAGAGAGATAGGGAAAAACAACACGAGTTTGTGGATTTGATCCGTGGGTTGAATTACGAAACGTCATGTTGGGTTTCAAAGGGTGGAGGAGTCACGGTTCAATAGTCATTTATTTAGAAAAAGGTAGGAAATTAACTAGACCTGCGTGTTGCCTTTCATAATCTGAATTTATTTATTTGAACATATTTTTGCATAGGCAAAAATAGTTGTAGGATGTCATTCATGGAAAGTGAATAAATGAATTAAATGCACGAACTAGCGTCATTATTAATGATAAGCTTTCATTCATATACGCATTGTTTCTTTGATTTATGGGAGTCTGCATAAAGCATGTTCAAGCATGCGTTTTTGGAAAGAAACTACAAATACGAGATGCTCGAAAAGTAATGATGAATGCTTTAAAATAATCATAAAACAGGAAATATGGAAGCATTTGAGTCTTTTAAGAGAAGAATGCATGACACTTGTGCATTATTGATGACAATGCCATAATTTACTCACATAACTATATTTAAATTTTCAAAAAATTTAAAGACTGAACTGTTTTCTATTAGAGTACCCCAAAAAATGTATGCACACTTTGAATAACTATTACATAATTAACCTTTTGATTTATGAATTTATTTAACCTCCTTATTAGATGGCATACCCTATTTTGGCCGTTTATTGTAGTTTTATCCACATAGAAAGTAAAAGACATGAGAATACTTATGTATTCACAAGCGATTTTTATCTTGAAGTTATTTCAGATTTTAATGTCAAAAAACTGTGTAAATCGATGTGCCAGTCAAATATATCATCAGATGCCAAGAGGTTAAAAAATAGTCAATGTTTTAAACCCGAATCAGTTAATGAGTTAATTATAATCTATTTTAGATATTAGTTATGTCTAGTTATGAAAGGAATCTCAGACTCACCGGATCTCACTTCCTATGATTTTTATTTTGTGAATACGTTTAAACAAATGATGTTTTCTGCTCAAGGCCAGCACCAAACGACGAGCTGAGAGCTGGCATTAAAAGAAAATGCAGCTAAATACTTAATATTGTTTCGCAGCCTTTGCAATTCCGTCGGTCGCCGTTACCATCAGTGCCTGAGAAATAACTGTCTACATTTCCCTCACTTTCGATAAGATTCTACTGCTGTGTTAATTAATTTTTGTAATGAAACTTTGATGTATGCCATTAATTAATGTGATATTTATTCAAAGTTTGTATATATTTTTGGGATATCCTGTACACGCAACGAAAATTATACGTATCATGAGCCTTAATCTTACAAGAAACTAATTTAGAAAATGTAGAATCGAAATTGGCGAGTTTTATTTGGGATATAACATTTTTATGCTAATAAAAGCTGTAGCTCGATTAGATAAGAAAAGGGGGTATGACGTGGCTGAATTTTAACATTATTCTGATGTGTGTGCGTGTGTTTAAGAACGTTTATGGTATGATATGCATGGGGTGTAGAGGAGCCAGAACGCACCCGTATGCTGTTTCGACATTTCTTTTTTATCACAGGAAATAAATAACAAAAAAATCGTGAAACGTCCTTAAAACTACTCAATTGCTGTCGCCCAGGTTAAAGCGTTCCGGCTCTGATTTTAGAGCGTCCAGGCACTGCTTATTTTGCGTCTACACCATTGATGATATCGTTTATTAGAAAGGTTTTATATTCAGAAAGTTTTAGTTGTATGCTTTGTTCATTCAACTATCTTTCAAATACAAGAATCCTTTCACTTTTGATATATTTTATTTGTAAAATAAAAATTGAAATGTTAATTAATGTTCAAATAATTAAACCAAAATAAAAAATATGACATGTGAAATAAAAATTTATAATCATTAGAAAATCAGTAGCCTGACTCTCTTAACTAAAAATTCTAGTCATACTTCCCCTCAGTAAATAGATATTTACAATTAAATGAAAGATATTTACAATGGAAATAAATGAATTTTTCAAAAGCTGGTATTTTTGATATAAAAAGATTGCCACTCAATAAATTGCATAATATTTAAATTCTTTTTAAGATTTTATTGAAAAAGTCAACCATTATAAATTTCTTTTCTTTTCTGATTTTGAATTACACTCTAACTATAATATGTTTACATTATCAAAAAAAAAAAATTAGTCTTTGTCCCCTACTTTCCACGATTTGAAGTTGAATATACCTTGAGTAAAGTTCTCAAACAAAAGAATTTGATCAATAAAAATAGCTTTCAGGAAGGTTTAAATCTATAAATAATGTATCGTTAGCCGAATCTTCAATTTGGAAAAATACCAAAGATGGTCATCGCATTACGCTTTTCAATACGACATTCCTAACGTCAATAACAAGTCACCACGTTTTCTTCATTTGACATCATCAGCAAACCCTGATGACGGTGACGCATCCAATTAGCGAAACCTACTCAGTTGTTGAAAACAATAGAAAACGCGAATGAATCACGCTCATCCGCAATGTCTCATCATTGTTGAAGTTCCAAAAAGCCATCGGGATGTTCAGCTGGGTAACCACTGCTTATTACACTGATATGAGTACAGGAATGGGCCATTGGATGATTTTAAGGAAGTGAGTGGTTCAGATATTTAGAAATCGCTAGCCTTATTTGCTCGCCAGTCATCTTGAGGAAGAGGAAATATTAATAGCGGTAATGGGTGTTTGTCTGTCAACAGTTGTATCCAGTGATATTTTTCTCTAAGAAAATTGGAAGAATTTTCCCCGCGATTTTATTGTATACTTCCACGAAAGAATATTACTTGTAATTTGTAATTAAAAATATTTTTCGTATGAGAATGTTGTACAGCCAAAGTACTCAAACTTAACTTTTTTACTGACAGCATGTTACTGTAATTTTTGTTAATACAAATTTGATAATTGCTAGCGAGAACTTTGGAGCATATTAACAAAGGAAAAGGTTTTTCACCTCATGTTAAATTTCAAAAAATTATCAATTCATTAAAACCCCTTTGATTACCGTGTTATATTTCTCTAATTTCAACAATTCTATTTTAAAGATTAAATTTAACTTAAAAAATGAACACAAATAAATTCATTTAACATATTCACTGGACACATTGGCAAAGCTCATGTGAGAAAACGTAATAACCCCAAATTTATATAATATTTTTCCTTACGCGTCAGTGGCAACACGCAAATAAATAAGTGCAACAATTAATTAAAAAAATATGTGATAGTTAGTTACATTCAACTTGGAAGAAAACTTTTAATAGTATTTATAAATATAACGCTCATTTATTAAGTATCATAGTACAATAGAGAAAATAAAGTATGCATTTAAGAAAATTGAATTTGCTCACAGATAGACTTGGTCCGAACTTTGATACTGGGTACAATGTTGGTATAAATGCCACATGCCAAATTTCATCCCTCTAGATGCTTGAGATTTTGATTTATCGTGTTCATATCGATACGGGCTTGTGTAAGAGGGATGGATCTATACACACAGACGGGACAGACATAAATCGAAATACTGTTTAGTTCCCCCCCCCCCAGGACTCAGGGAAGTCTAAAGCGTTGAAATTAATCAAAATTAATTAATTAATTGAAAACAAATGTATTCCCTGATGTTTGGAAAAAACTAAAATTTTTCCTGTCAATAAAAAAGCTAATACAAGTGACTGTAAAAATTATCGACCAATAACAATTTTAAGTCCTTTGTCTAAAATATCTGAAATTATAATGTATAAAAAACTTTTCCACCAGGTTAAAAACTTAATTTCACCAGCGCAGCATATATTGATTCCTAAACGTTAAACTACAACTAACTTATTTTGTTTAACAAGTGTGATCGTTTCCTCTTTTGAAATTAGATGTCAACTTGATGCTGTTTTCATAGACTTTTCCAAAGGCTTTGAATTAATTGATTTTGGTATTATTTTAAAGAAATTGAGTGGTATTGGTTTCCATATTGATCTTACTGATTGACTTTATTCTTGTTTAAGTAAACGAGCACTATATGTTTATTTTATAAAGCAGTTTCTGATGGATTTACAAGTTCTTTTAGAGTCCCGCAGGGTTCTAATCTCGAAACCTTACTTTTTATTTTATATATTAATGACCTATGTTGTGTTTTAAAATTCTCTGAATTATTCTAATGATGATGATTTGAAATTATTTAGGCTCATATGATATAATTTAGATGTTACTCTTTTGCAAATTGATCTTAATAATTTGTTTCAGTGGTGTAAGGATACCGGGTCGTTTATAATTTTGAGAAGTATAGCATACTTAGTTATACTCGGAGATCTCATTCTTTGATTAACTTTTATCAGATTAATAATCTTCTTTCATTTCGCTCAGATTCTGTTACTGATCTTGATGTTATTTTTGACAAAAAAAAACTTGAGTTTTCTCAACATATTGGTAGCATAGTCTCAGGGGCATACAAGAAACTTGGATTTCTCAAACATAAAACTAGAGAATTTACAAATGACCTAGCTTTGAAGGTCTTGTATCTTAGTTTTGTCCTATCTAAATTTGAATATTATAGTGTCGATTAAGATCCCTACTATAAAAATAAAATCGAAATTCTTGAATGAATGCAAAATAAATTCATGCGTTATTTGTTTTACAGAAATAATAATTTTTATTTGCAGGATATATCTTCTTCCTATCTTCGTAGCATTTTTCTTATTCTCAGTTTGAAATCCGGACGAGATCTTTCTTGGGTACTGTTTTTCACAAAGTCACCAATAATATGATTGATTGTAATGAATTACTTAACTATATACATTTCGTAGTACCTGCCAGAAATTTTAGAGTCAACAGCTTATTTCTCAACGCATTTGTGAGGTTTAATTATGTGGATAAACTCTCATTGTATAAATTTTATAAAATTTTTAACAAGTTATCTGAGGACCTTGATATTTTTAATATGCCATTTGTTTTTTTTAAATATTAAATTTTTACAAATTTAAATTCCTAATATGTTTTTAATGATTTTGTGTGTATTCAACTTTTTAATGTTTTCTATATTAATGGTTCTCAAACTCCTTAATGCGTTTTTATGTTATTAACCTGACTGTGTACAACTTTTAAAATCCTTGTGTGTCTTTTAATGTTTTTGTGACTGGGATCATTAAATTTTAAAAATATTTATGCGTTTGTAATTTTTTTTATGGTTTAGTGTTTTGAACTTTTATATTCTTTCTATGTTTTTAATGTTTTATGACGACTGTATACAACTTTTAATTTTCAAATACATTTTAATATAATTAAGATTAATTGATTACTGCTTTTGCTCTTTGTGTGCTTGATGTTCATTTTGTGTCTGCACCCTGCAACTGGAGTTTTCTCAGTAGTGTGTTTTTATTTTAAATAAATAAGTAAATAAAAATTTCGAGATAAAATTCCTTAGAGAATATAGCATTTTCTTTATTAAAAAAATAAGGCTCTATAAAGAAACAATTATAGAACAAGGAGTGTCGAAAACATTTTTAGAGCATAACTTTCCAATAGTCATTTAAATGAAATTTGGGGTGGAGTAGGAACATTAAAAACGCGTATTAAGTTGGAATTTCTTAACCCTAATAAGCAAAAATATTTCAGAAAGCATCATTTGAAACAATTTATTAAAATATTCTAAATAAACAAATTTACCCGGACTCTTTTAATTTATCTTTAATTAACATTTCATTGATTTATTTTATTTAATACTTATATGCAAACCTAAGAACTCGAAAAATTTTCCAAGCATAGATGGCTTTGTGGAGTTTCTCTCTAACTGAAAAAGGATTGTGAGTATAAATAATTTAAGGAGCCACTTTATTTAAAGCTATCCGAAATAGAATAAATTTTCGTTCTGTAAGTTGAGTACGAAAACCTTTTTATTTATTTTTACGATCCCTTTTTCAATATTTTTTTTTATGACTTAGAAAACTATAAATTAATCGCATTTTCACTTACTTACTTTCTTAGTTGTATGTGATTTTTTGCAAAGGTTTATGTCTGATGTATCAATGTATAGTTTAAATCAATTTGCGAAGTGCGAAACAGTTCAAGAAGGGTCATGACACATGCACGCTTGGACAAGAAAGGACAAAAATATTTTGAAAAAATGAGTATTAGTTTGAAATTATAAATAATATATTCTGTTTATACATAAATAAAAGGATAGCGTTATTTGCAGGTACTGCAGATTAAATATTATTTGTAGGTAATGTGCTACTGGAAAAAATTTTATTTGTTAGCCGCGAACCTACAGATAAAATGTTATTTGCTGAGTTCTATAAGACCCTTGAAGCGAATATTTATACTTTTTTTTAATTTAGAATACTTGGGAGCATAGAGGAGACAGGCATCTACTGGGAAAAAGAATCAGACCTTAAAGAAAAATTCACATAGACCGAATATTGAATTCGACAGCACCTGTGTATAAAAATTATGTTTTATTCGTATGTGCAGTACTTGCAAATAATCAGAAAATAAAATATAATTTTAGAAGTTTATGAATACTAATAAGTAATATACAAAAGATATCTTATGATTAATTAGTTAAAATTCCAAAATTCATTGAAAGATCCAAAATTCAACAAAAACTATTTGAAGGTGGGAGATGATATATATGTATGGAAAATTGGGTGCCACTTATTAAAAGTTTAAGAACTGCTGGTTTAAAAAAATGATAAAGAAAAAAAATTAATAATTTATTCAAGTGACAATTCAAGGAAACATATTCTAAATTAAAATTTAAACCGTGAAAGAATACACGGGAAGTCAAGAACTTTGTATTCTCCTTTAGGCCTTGAATTCCATTTTGCAGAACTGGACTGCTTCATGAAATTTCTAAAGTTGAATTAGTGATCTTTTGTATGATTCACATAACCACCTGCGTGCATTACATTCCACAGCACACAATAACTCAGGTAACTGTGCACTTATTCTATTAATGCCCACTGGATGCCCAAGATAAAGAAAACAATGTTTCTTTCAACTTTTCCCTCATCCGTTCGCGGAATACAGATTGGAGGGAACTCAACCCTATGCCTATGCTGATCGGAGGTGGTGCAAGCATGATTTCTGGTTTGAAATCGTAGTCACTGGAATTAGAAATGGCAAACGGGCATGCGCAATAAATCTTGGTGACATCCAAGGGCCTAGGATCATTGGAATGACACTTCAAGGAACGAAAAAGCCCTGGCTTCGCGTGCGTAGAATCTCTTGAACGGAACACCTTCTTTTTTTCCTCTCTGCACTTTTTTACAGTTGGTTTCTTTTGTGCGTTTTTCTTTTTTCATCTATTCCAACATGTTCCTGATGTCGCATTCTTTGATTTATGGAGCCTGTGCGACGTGATTCCGTCCTTTTTTATGCACTCGAGACCTCGGAGGTCAGAGATTTATTCTGTCATTCCGGACCTGAAGGGAGCTGGAGATAGCGCGTTTGCTAATGATGTCCTTTCGTTCAGAGATTGAGAATCGGAAAATTACATTTAAGGCAGATAGGTACTATCAAGGCTGTCTTAGCCAATGGGATAATTGGGCTGTAGCCCAGAGACGCATGGAAATTTACTTTACTGATTCTATTTTAATTTTGAACCAAAAAATGCATTTAATACATTCACTGCCCCCGATGCGCTGGCGTGTCCAGAACCTATTATCTGATTAGATGACCCCCCTTTTTTCTACTCTAGTTAAGAGATAGCAGAGAAGGGGTCATCTAATTAGATAGATGCTTCGAATCTCAGGCGTGAATAGTGGTAGCGAATGTGGTAATTAAATGTTAATTAAAATATGGTTAGGGCTTGTAACTAGCAGTTAACGATTGTGTAATGTTACATAAACATGTGTATCAGTTCAAAAAATATTCATACAGAGTAAATCATCGAGAAAATTCTAAACTATGCGTGGGATACATTATCTGTCTACATCATCAATAATAAAGTAGGTAGCTACATGGTGAGACTTATATCATAATAGTGCATCAGATGTATTATTTATTTTATTTTATTTATTTATTTTGCTCCTCAATTATTCTATTATGTAGGTATTTTGACGGGTTCACAGGTGTCGAAACTCCTAATTACGGTTTTGATGGGGTGCAAAAATACTCTATTCTAGGCCCTGGGTACCTACTATAAGATAACACAGGGAGTGTTCCTCTCGACTCTGGCATACTTTCACAATATGGGGCGCTTTCTCTTTAGTTCCGTCGCACAGCGAAAAGTCTTTCGAATAGATTTTGTAACATTTTCTCGTTTAGAATGCATTTTTCATTTTGACTGATTAGGTCAAAAATTTAATACAGATCTGTAATTTTAGTGTAAAGATCATTTATTGAAATTCATTCATCTCGGTCTTTCCGTTTTGGAATTATTGTGTTCAGAAACAAATAGACCGCCAATCCTTTGACGGATTTCGTCCACAATTTAATACAGATCTATATATATATATATATATATATATATAGATCTGTATTAAATTGACAGTAAATCTGTATTAATTATAAAGACAAATATATGCCGAATTTTATTCGTTTAGATCGTGGCGCTTCTCAGCTATCGAGTTTGCATGTTCATGAGTGGACAGACTCAAATTCCGTTGACGGGTTTAACCTGGGATACAAATTTGCAATTTTGGTACAAACACCACATTCGACAAACACACGATTCTGTTGCGTTTCTGAGTCATCATGTTCACACACACACACGCACGCACACGCACACACACACTTAGGGAGGTCTAGAATCCACGAAATCTCGTTACACAATGATTTCTCCATGTATACTTCGTATAAGAGACAATAATAATAAAAGACTAGACAATTTCGTAATATAACAATTCTCATTGTTTTCAGCTGCATGTTCAAAATAGAAATATACACCCAAATGCGATTTCGTTGCTCATTATTTTCGAGGAAACTAAGTACAAGAAAAAAAAATTACATTCAATGCAAATTTGTATAAGAGAAGAAAGGAAAGAGCAATTACATTCAATAAAAATACAGTTTTCACACTATCAATAATAGTGTGAAAGTTACGAGTAGATATCGATAGAATGCATTCACACTATCGATACCTACTCCTAAATTGGATATCTTAAAATGGATATTGAATTCAAAAATTATTTATCCCTAATGTCATATCATTCATACATCTTACACGGAAACTTCAAATGTACAGCAATTATATTTTTAAATTATTTAAAAAAAGTTTTAAAAATATTTCAGTGATGACACAAAAATTAATGGATTTTTTTATGTTGTTATTAAAAGAATTTAAGTAAATACACAGGATTTTTAAACGCTTTTTTTTACTTTTAGTGTTCGATCATTCAAAATAACCTAGAATATTGATTTGATTGTAAAATTGAATACAATATGTTCGGAATGAAGAAAGCATAGTTTCTACAAGTTAGTAACACAGTAATTTCATTTTTTAATTTGATCAAAAATTATTGTGTCTATCATGCAGAGATTACTAAATTCCTGGTACAAATTGTCTTTCAATTGTATCTTGCAGTTTGTCGTGTAGGCTAGTTTTAATGGAGTCATTTCAAGTGAATTCATAGTCACATCATAAAGGCAACTGCGGATGTTATGTAAATTTAACTCTTAAGTTGTCTTACCCCGAGCTAGTAGAAAATGCCAGATGTCGTCGCTTAATAACCAACACCACCTATCTCAATTTTTTGAAATTTCAAAGAGGAAGAAAATACTTACTTTTTCGCAACCAAAAACAAATATTTCTGAATTTTTTTTCACATCTGGTAGGAACATGTGGACTTATGATTATATCAGATGTTAAAAAAAAATTCAGATATATCCGATATTGGTTGCGAAAAATTGAGTATTTTCGTCCTCTTTGAGATCTCGAAAAATTAAGATAGGTGTTGTTGCTTGTTAAGCGACGATGTGCCATACATTTAAAAAATAAATTGGAACTCTGGTTATATATTACGTGAGCAAAAATTGACACCTTTCTTGATTTTTATAATATTGGTTTGGATGAGATTAAAGTGTAAGGATATTTCGTGTGAATCGAATAAACTAATTTGTAATTTTTTTTAAAGAATTAAGTACAAAATGTGTGACTTCCCCATGATTATCTTGTCTTCAAGATTATACAGTTATTTAATAATTAAGAGCTGTAAGCCTCTTTTATGCTCGTCATCACAACTTCTTTGCCAAATAAAGTGAATAAAAAAATTAATCATGCATACTATGTGTATTTAATAAACGGTTGGTTCCTTTCTCGAGAAAAAAATGAAATACATTATAGATTACTTTATTTTCTGAGGAACTTTTAATTATATTTAATTTCTCTAATCAGATTTATCCGCCTCTTTTTTAAAGAAGGCTGTTAAAAATGAAGAATGTTATATATTAGACAAAATTTAAGGAATATTCCAAAATAACTCATTTTCGATCTTGGTACTTTTTATTATAAATCTGCTAACAAATGAAATTTTCACCATTTGTTCGTAGAAAAATTTTATTTATCAAATTATTTTTGCCTGCCATTCTGTAATGAAACGGAATATCTGAGTCCTGGGAATTTTAACCTATTTTAATTGGCAATTATCGAACAAAAAGTAAAATTGTATATAAATACCTTTTGCAGTTATAACCTTTTTTGAATTTTTATGTAAAGCAACTTATTTTCCTAATTAATAAAATAAATATCATATAAATATATTTAAACCGTTTCATTGGAAAGCATAATTATTTCAGGAAATGATGTTCATATTACTGGCGATGTTTATTAATTAAAAGACCATTTCAATAAATAATCTCTTTGTCATAAACGTCTGAAAAAAAAATACCCTACTTTTTACTAAGCAATTGCGTTTGTAAAACTTTCAACAAAATTAACGACTTTAAATTAATTTAATAAGAGTCTATTGAAAATTTCAATTCATTATGACATTCATGCAGCTGAAATTGTTAAAAAATTTATTGCTTCTTTCAAATGTTTAAGTGAGAACTAGGTTCCTTGAAGGGATGCTTTATTTTTTTTTACATGACACGAGAGACGAAGAGGTCTTTAACCAGGAGATAAATGGATAAACGTAATTGGACTGTCGAATTGATCTATCAGATGAGTCTCGCGTGAAACAAATTGATATTAATGTGAAAGAAAAAGGCTAGTATCAGCCTTAAAATAATTTAGTTACTCGGTTAGTGGTGCAAGGCTTTATTACGAACTTTTGCGACTGTTATTAATTAAATCAGTTTTGCTTTCTTTAATCTTTAATTGAAATAAAAATTATGGCAAGAAGATTTATAAACTCGACAGCAGATGCAAAAATAATTGCAACTGCAGACGATAATCATTCAGAGCGAAAACGATGCCGATTTAAATGAATACGTGTTATTTATTACATCGATAGCAATCAAATCGGGTTAGCAAACGAATTCATTTCAGATTCATTTAAGCAAGAGGTTTAAAAACCTTTTCAAGAATTGCTTCAAAATCAGTTAAGAAATGGTTTGTCTAAAAATCTGATTTGGAAATTAGGATAAGCAGATGGGTTTTTAATTTATTCTTTGCTGATTCTAAAATGAATGGATTCACCTGCTCACAGAATTTTTAGTTTCTTTTTCTTTTTTTGTTTCCGTGGCAACATTTAGCTTGACTTCGTGACTTTTTCACCATTCAAAATCTTCTATGGATGCTGTCTCTATTTACTTTGACTGATAATCTTTTATGACATTTGGTCAGTTGAACTCATGAATAATAGGTGACTGATTGATTTTCTCGATGTAAACGAAAAAGTTTGTAGTCAACATCTCTTGTACGATTAAGGAGGTTCGTAAATAAATAAACATTTCCATTATTTTCTATTTAATACTTTATAAAATTTAGAAGGCGAGATTTTTTGATTACGGATTGAAAAGAACTTTGTAATGAATAGAGGATAATAGCCTTTGTTGCTGTAAATCCCCAAAAAACCCAATCAAATCAAATCTAGGCGAGATTTTTTAATTTCGAAAATTTTATTTAATAAGGAAGACTAAATAGAAGCTATCTAACTGATAAAAACGTTCGATTTACAGTTATTTTGCTATTTTGCATCCAGGGATCGAAAAATATTTTAGTTCCAGATTACAAATGTTTTGATGTCTCCAAGTTGAAAAATAAATTTAAAAAGGAATTCGTTATTGCTGACATTAAACAAATAAGTTAAACACTTCTCTTCAAGTTTTAGCGAAATGATTTAAATAAAAATTAAATTTTGCTCATAAATGTTGGAACATTAGAAAGAATGAGAAATGAAATTTTTCATTTCTTAAATTTTTTCAAAAAATTGTCTTTATCTCATAAAATATGTTTAAATATAAATAAAATTTATTGCCTGAGTATCAATTTTTTAGTTCTTATTTCTCACTTTTTCTTACAGTTTCACTTTTCTGCGTTCTGCTAAAAGTAGATAAATTTTATTCATTCATCCATTCTTTTAATCTGTTATGCTTTAAATATGTTGATTAAAAATCATATTTGATTGTTTTTCAAAAAACAAAATATCATTTTATGTTCATAAAATTGATTATATTTTGTATTTGACTTTTCCGTTAAAATTAAATGACAGACTGCTTTAGATATCCGCATTTATAATAATTTGAATACTTTATAAAATCTATATTTATGACTTAAAAATAATTCAAAATTATGAATGTGTTAAATAAAATATAAATTTACGAAGGAATAAAATAATTTATATATTTACAATAATTTGGCAAAACCATGAGACATTCCCCCAGTCACAACCACTTAACCGATTTCGACAGCCTTTATTTCATATAAAAGTTTATAACGACTAGATATGTCATCAATGGTCGCTTGACCACCACCACCATCCTTCATTTTTGAGAGAAATCGAAAAATCACTATTCCACTGTATATTCTCTATGGGGAAAAGCCTTGACAGAGTTCTCCAGCCTCAATCACTGGACCGATTTCGGCAATTTTTATGTCATATAAAAGCTTATGATCCCTAAATATGTCATCACTGGTCTCCTGCCACTCACCACCATCTATTTTTGAGATATATCGCAAAATAAAACTTTGGCAGAGTCTCTAAGCCTCTACAACCGCCATTTCGCCAAGTTGGAAGCATAGCCACAGGCTATTATTATTACAGGCGAACAGCTGGTCTCCGAAGGCGGTTATTTATGAATTAAAAATAATTCAAATAAAAATAATTAAAGTTCTAAATATTTTCCTACTTGATTGCACCCAAAAGTTTCCCGTTTTTACTCCTATAAGTATAAAATAAAAGTATATGAACGTGCATAAAATTCTAAAAGGAACGCAATTTTAATTAATTCCTCGTCACGTGTTATGTGAGAAGAAGAAAAGCTTAATAAAGTTGTAATAATAAGTGAAGTTTTCGAACTAATAACATCCCTTCTAAGAAATTTTCTTGCGAATTTTACTGTCTTCATAAAAAAAATTTCAATTTTATCACATGAAACAAATCCAGTTTAAAAGAGTTTGTATTTTAAAGGGAATTTTCTTGTTACTGTTAATTTATGACGCCATACTACTATTAAGATAATTCATATCATAATTTCAAAATGAAAGTAAATCAGTGCACATGACAATGTTACTGTGCATGCCATCTAATATGTGAATGAACTTTGCGTTACACTGTGTTGTGATGTCACATCCTTTTTCCTCCTTTAAATGTGCAATGGATTCCAAAATTAAATTGACAAGGTGCGTTTGATGTGCATCATGCGAGCATGAATTGTAATAGTTTCACTTGAGCAATGTTATAGGATTCACATGAAAGCTGGATGTCTCTATCGGATTTTTCAATATTAGTAATCAAAAATAAATAGAATTCGTCGAGACATTAAGCGTTTAAAGATGTTTCAAATAAATAAATATAATTAAAAGTGCTTTTATTTCTCATCCTTTATCGATACATTGAATTATTGTATTTTCTAACATACGAATACGGTTGAGGTCTTGAAAGAGTTTTCTCATATACCCAACTGCAAAGAAATCGCGAGGTGAAACTAAAATACAAGCCTTGAACTAAAAATGTTCTATTAAGAATTCTACAGAATATAGTACCTTACAAAATGACTTAAGCTTTTCCAGTGCCATTAAAAGAAATAATGTATGTATCGATTTAAAATTCAGTTTTTGCGTTTGTAAAAATAAATAAACAGTCTAAAATAAGAAATAATTTGATATAATTTATTCATTCCTCATAAGAGCGAATTTTTCATCAGTTTAAAGCGAAAGCAGAATCCAGTTCTAGTTCCTGTCTCTCTCATTACCACCTACAACATTCTTCCGCCATTTTTTGTTCCATTCCAGAATTAAATTATGTATCCAATTTAATCCAAAAAAGATTATTTTTTCTGTTCTTTTTAAACATAAAAGAGAAGGGGAAAAAAGTATGGAACATTGCTTGGCGGTAAGATAATCAGAAAGTCTAATCGATGTTAGTCACGTGGTTTGAAAGGAGTTCTTCCCCTCTTTTCTATCTCTATTAAAGAGACTAAAAACTAGTTAAGACTCGAAAACATAAAAAATATAATCATAAAAAATATTGATTGTTCAGTTCCTATTTTCGCCAAAAGAAATAGAATTTATTCTACCCAGCTTGACAGCGCTCCAGGTGGCCGACGGTAGTACTAACACTACGACTCTGAAACATGAGGTGAAAGAAAATAATGCGCATGCGCGACTGAGCTTTATTAACATTTCAGCATCTGACACTTTCTCAGGCTTCTGGAATTATGTTTATTTTTTAAACTTTTTTTTTTATTTCACATAGGGGTCCTTCGTCTGACAGCAAGACTAGATAAATTCTTGAACATCTTTATTTTTTTGGATTTATTTTATCGATCTATTTTTATTTTTTCCCCTTAGAAAAGTAATCAGCTAGCCCTAAAGGGGGGTCAAAGCGTGGCTCTTTTACACACAAGAAATACGGGGAAGGCGGTGCATATATGACAGATGTTACAATGATGTTGCTATGGAGGTTAAGCAAACTCGGCTAAATTAAGTTTTTCCCGAATTTTTTTCTTTCTTTTTCCTCTTCTTTTTTTCTACATTTGCGGTGGCATTTTTATTTTTTTTTTTAACTTTTCTACAGTGAAAAGCTGTTTCGCTTACCTCATTAAAGCAAAGTATAAATTAAGTCGTCCCAAAAAGCAGTTGCAAAGACAAGACGATGAATGATTATGAACCTGGCGTATTGGCAGATACAAAGAATGGTTATAAATTGATGGACTTTCGAATTAAGGGTAACTTTTTTTAGTTCTTTTCTTCTAATTTAAAAGCGTGAGAACTGATCATCGAACAGGAAGGCGGGGAAAGGGAGGGAGGGTCAACTCAATCAAGAGTTCCTAATGAACAAATCGTTTGCTATCAGTTCAGAACAGAGTTGAGACGTTTGTTGTCAATAGGGGAAAGAGATGAATGTGCTTCAGTATTTTTCCATTAGAAAATGAAATAATTAAAGTCGAGTGCCTTTTTTTCTTCAAAGTTTTGTAACTGAAGTTGCTGCTTGATAAAATATCGTCGATCCTGGGCTGATTGCGATTAATCGTCTCGATCGGGCAATTCATCGTATCTTCAAAAGAAAATTATATTTACCTGTTATATATATTTAGGCGTTTATTACAAAGCTATTACTATTATTTTTTTTTGAAAAACTATAATCGAGAATAATTTTACTTTCAACCTGCTAATTAAAATACAAACTTAAAAAAGTAGCAGGAAGAACCCGAGAGTACCTTCTTACTCTATGCTATACTCAAAACAAAAGAAAAAAAAAATTTCATCATTTTTGTTAGTGCACAGTAAAACATATAACCTCGATTATTCGAGCTGTTGGGAGTGTAATCACCTCGAATAACCGAAAACTCGATTAATAGAGATTGAACTTTAAATCATGATTTCTTTCTTTCCGACAAGGTTTTGTAAAATGGTTTATTTTGAAATTATAAAATAAGTTCGCGAGTACTACCAAGCATTTAAACATTTTATTAATATCAGACTTTTTACATTTTACATGCATTTTTCAAAAATAATTTTGATAAGAAAATTCGTGAATGCCACCGATTTTCTCTGTTTCCTTCGCATTTTCCCAATATTTTACCCCGCTCAACAACGCCAAACTTTTCGAGACATTTACAGTGCCATTTTTTCATGAAAATACATGGAATTCGCCTCCATCACTTATGAAGTGCTTAAGAATGGAACCGAGTTTTTATTTTTCATTCTAAACAACTTTTTGGGTTATAAAAGATCACCCCCCGATAAAAACCTTTCATATGCCTAAGCATCGTGAAAATCGGCTCCGATGCGACCTTTTGCACCCTCGTGCTTATGGAAGGAGATAATTTTCATGTAATTTATAGAATTAATAATATTCAACTTCGGTCAAACGGAAAAGATATTGGAAAGAAGAAATGCGAGTGGAGATCCATCCCTTTCCTTCTGACGCGATGAAATTAATTTAACAACAGTACTTGGACTTTTTTTCTCTATTGTATTTTCGAAAATTGGTTATCACTTCTACAAATATTAGAAATTCATTTTTTCTTTTTCTTTTCCACATTAATTTAAGTTTTTCATATTTGGCTTATGTCAGTCACCGAGTTTCATATGCACGTTTTAAAGGAAAGCAATCGTATAAGGATTAAAGGACAGAAAAAGTGACCCCTTTTCGATTAAAAAAATGTATCACCACTGCAAACTTGAAATATAAATAAGACAATAAACTGAATATAAATGCAATATTAGATTCAGAATAAATGATTACTAAAAAGTGAATTCTAACTCTACTTCTATTTATTCTATTCTTCTTCTAACTATTCTATTCTTCCCACATTTTAGTTATTCGTTTTACTTATTTAAATCTAATATTTCCCCCAATTCAGATTATTACTCTCTCCGGCCAACGTTACTTGTCAGATTTTTCTTTTTTCTTCAAATTGCATGGAGACATGAAATTTGGGGAAATTTTGGTTTAGATAATTTGTCTTAGATATTTTAATGGGCAAATGGAACGTTTGCTGATTAAAAATGACAAATTAGGTCGCTATATTCGATTTTCTTTTCTCTTTTCTCGAATAATCTTATTTACAGGTAGGTGCAGAAGTTTGTGAAATGTTATTTGTGCAAACAAAATTTATGGTACAGTTGAAAATAATATTAACCGTTTGCTCCGTATGGCTTTGATTGACTTAAATATTAATTTCAGTTCCGATGTCTATACACTTTCCCCCCTCCGGCATAAAACGAGACTTTGTGTAAACCTCGGAACTTTAGCTAAAGAGCATTTTATGTCTGGCTACAGAAGCCGCTTAGAATAAGGTTTAGTCGTGAGTTGGAAAAGATTTGACTAATTTTGAGGTTTCAAAAAGTCTTAAGAAAAAGAATTAATCTCAGACGGTCTCAAATTAGGATGGTTTAAAGGGAAGCGGCCATTTGGTGGTGGCATATGGGTATGCGTGTTTCTCTTCATTGTGGGCGTAGAATGTTTCATAGCCGATGATTGGGTTAGGATGACTCTTGATTTGATACGCCGTTCTTAAATTTTTAGATTTAAGAGCGACGAATTTTTAGATTTAACAACGCTTAGAAACTACAAAATACTAATTGTTGAGCTTCACACCATATGGCAAAAGACAGTATGGGGGGGGTCACTTTCATTGATTTTTTGTGTAATTTGAACTGATATCGAAGACAATGTGCAACCTGTATATTGATTATTAGGTTTAATTTGCATTATAAGATCAATGAGTTTATTTTTTGTATGTTTCCATGCATTTGAAATGAACAGATAATGAATCCTTGCTTCTTTTTAAAAAAATCGGACAACCAACTTTCTACAAGAAAAAAATGACAAATCGGCCAACTATAGGTGAAAGGAAGGAGTATTGCTTTCAATATTTCTAGTATCAAATTATCCAAGTAATCTTATCAGTAGTATTCGGGTTTATGGCATTTCTGTGCATATATAATTAAAACTCTGTATATATAGAAAAGAAATTTCTGTTAGATAAGATAAATTTAGAAAGGATTAGAGTGAAGATGCCACGACAAAAAAAATCTGTTAGAGGTGTTTTTATTTCTTTTTTTTTTTTTTTTTTCTTCTTCTTCTTTTTTCTTTTCGTACTGATCGGATGGTAGAGGAACTATGCCGAGACTGGAATTTTTATGTCACTATTTTTATGACAGAACAAATATTGATTTCATCTCCGTCTCGTGATTTTTTTTTTTGTGTCTTCAGCTTCTAATAAAGTTCGCTATTTCATCCCACGTTTTTCTGCGACTCATTCCATCGCTGTCTTTGGAAAAAAATAAAAATAAAAGTAAGAACCTCAAACTCTCTTTATTGTATTATAGCAATGGTCACGCAAAAGCTGTTCGGTGAAGGTCAAAACTCGTGATTTGACCTTGCTTTCTTAACGCCTGACCTACCTGGGATTCCGAAAAGGAGAGGAGGGACCAGAGAGGGGACGGAGCGGACAAGGGTCGAACCAAAAGTAAAAAAATAAATAAATAAAAGAAGTTTAGAGTTTTCACTAATGAAGGAAACTACGCCCCCCTGTGGAGATCCAATTTTCGACAGCGAAGACGGCCTTTTTGAACTCTCTTTTCACTTCCATTTTTTCCCCTTCTTTTTTTCTTTTTCATCCCCTCCTCCCCTCTTCTATTTTTTTCTCTTTTGGCAATCGAAGGTGAGTCGACAGAGAGTGCCGCCGTTGGAATTATATCCTCCCAATTCGCGTGCTCCTTTTGAGGTATTGCAGAATGCTCCATTGGTTTCGCCCCTCCCCCCTCCTTCCTCCCGTAAAAAAAGTTGGGGAAAAGGGGGCTGGGTTCTCAAAATATTTTGGTACCTTATATGGTTAAGAATTATATTTCTTATTATTAAAAGGAAATGAGTATAATGGTTGCCACAATAATCGAAAGTTTTTGAAATTTTCCTATTTTGTTTTAAATTTAGATTTTTATTTTAAGTTTTAAGTTCAAAGTTTAAAAATTAAGTTTCGCGGCAGAAACATATATTCAACTATCGGTTTGATGAAATTCGGAGATGAATTTTATATTAAAATCGGAAGCAAAATTTTACATCTCTAAATTTGCACTTCAATCCCTTTTTAACTAGAGTAACCGAAAGTCGGCTCTCTTTTTAAAGTTTTGTGCCAGAGATTCTAAAAAAATGTCTTATTGCGTTTATCTATATCAGATATTCTTAAACTATGTATCAAGAACTTAAGTGAGATTGCGAAAAGATTGACATTGAGTGTTTCTGCAAGATTATTTTATAATAATAAGTGCAATGCTGAAAGAAAGCTCTCTTGATTTGAATCATTTACAAACAAACGCATTTTGAAAATTTTATAAATAAACACAACGAACTAATTTTGTCTATTTATCATTAGGTAATGCTTCATTTTCCTAATATTTTTTCCTCCTCACACGCTTACTTTGGGGGGTGAAAAAAAAATTGCTAATGGAAATTTGGGGCTAAAATGGACTCGCAAGTCGAAAGTGTTTAAGAATCTCTGATTTATACAAACCTGAGCTTTAAAAGTTTTCAGATTTTTAAAAAGTTTTTTTTAAATAATTTAATTTTTCCTATGTTTTTTTTCTTATGTATTAATTTCTATTGGCGTTTATAAATAGCTTTATCGTTACGAACTAGTTTCGGAAGAGCTACCCCGATAGTTTTTTTTTTATATCTCTTTTCAGTTCTATTAAAACTTAGAACAAGTATCTCTTTTTAAAATTCGGCGAAGAAGAACAAATCTGATCATAAAAGGTCAAAACGTAATGTTTTAGTGTGTACAGAAATTACATGATTCGAGTTGATAATTATAGTAATATCAATCTCTTGATGCATCATGATTTCACATCATTTATTTTAGTACCTCCACAATAAAAAATCCATTACATTATTATTATTAACTGAATGAAAATTGACAATTGAAATATTATTTTTACATTTATTCTTGGTTGCTGGAATTTTTCATTAAACAATTTACACTTCCAAAGTTAAATTGTTCCAATGTTGCAAGGCAAAGTTTTGAAGAAAAAAAATCGTGACAGCCTCCTATCACAAATGTTTATGGGGTTATATAAATTATTAAAAGCATGTTTTAAAAATAGCAAAATTAAGTTTGAAATACATGACTATTTCGAGAAAATAGCTACCAATGCTTCATAAATGTGGAAAATGGTTATCATATAAAATTGGAACACAATTTTCGTATACTTATATTAAAAAAGAATTGCTTAAAGCAGCTCTAAAGGATATCTTGTCCTATCACCCCCACCATCACTACCATTTTTAATTCTCTGAAAAGTGACAATTGCGGAAACAGTACAGAACTAACCAAAATACTTATTGAAAACATTCTTGAATTCTAGCTTCCTATTAATATTAAAATGTGAACTAATTTTTCTTCTTCGTTATAAATTTAATTCACCAGAACAAAGGTATATTGCAAATTTAACTCTATATATGTCATTTATAAAATTCTATAAATCCTTTTCAAAACATATTAATATCAATATTCAAATGGATCCAATTTCAAAAATATGTAAGCTTAAATTTAAATACATGAGTATCAAAATTGAGAAAAATTTGTTCTGAATCCCAACAGCAAACGGAAACATTAGATCTTTTGTTTTCCAATAATCATCCAGCTAATTGAAAATTCTTTAAAATTTGGAATGCACTTTTGTTTACTCCTGCAAAATAATTTAAATTACACCTTAATACGATAATCATAAATAGCTTTAATCTTAAATTTTTACAGACAAAATCCTCGCGAAAAAGCCCACTGAAAACCCACTACCCCGAGTCGACCCATTCGCCCACTGGGTATGGAGCGGCTAAACGGCCGACTGGGAACAGGACCCTGAAAACGAATTAATTTCAAAAAGATATTCCAAAAGCTAAAGAAATTCAGCTAATTGAAAATTCTTAAAGATTTGGAATGCACTTTTGTTTATTCCTCCAAAATAATTTAAATTACACCTTAATACGACAATCATGGATAGCTTTAATCTTAAGTTTTTACAGACAAAATCCTCGCAAAAAAGCCCACTGAAAACCCACGATCCGAGTCGACCCATTTGCCCAATGGGTAAGGAGCGGCTAAACGGCCGACTGGGAACAGGACCCTGAAAACGAAATAATTTCAAAAAGATATTCCAAAAGCTGCCGCCAACTCCCGCCGTGTTTAAGACTTGGAGTCAAGATTTTTCTTCTTTGCTCGCTCATGGTTTTATGAGCTCAGAGATTTGCCATTGCGACCACCCGCTGCAAACAGCCCAGAAAAGGAGGCAACACATTAGCCGTTTCATGTGCCACCCTCAGAGCCAGCGCACGCCAACTCCTACACAACAAAGCGTGATTTCTCTTTTAACGCCGAAGCTAATCTCAGGATTAGAGAGGTGCCGGTATATGCATGCTTTTGGGAGTAAAACCTTATCTTTGATCAATGGATTATATGTCATTGCACTCTTATTGCAGGTTATAAAAGTCCTGATTTTCATAGACCAGGAAGAAGATCTTTTGATAAAGAATAACATATCTTTGGAGATATAATTTTTTTAAAATTTTTATATCGCTACTCTGCTCCTGAGCTTACAGAGAAGAACTCGAATCAGTGGCGGCGACTAAGTGAAAAAAGTAGGGGGGGGGCAAAAAGTACCCGAGAATGTAGGGGGGTAGACAACAAAATTTAAAAATTTAGTTACAAAATTAGTTAGCTTTCCCTAATAATAATGCTTTTTTATATAATTTTAGTTTCAGACAGCTAAAATAAAATAAAAATTTAATTTTTCCTGTAAAAAGCAGGGGGCGACCCCCCCCCCCGACTTGCCATCGCTGACTCAAATGACAACTCATCGACTGAATGAAGTATATTTATGTCACATGATTCAGTCAAATGTTCTACACCGGTTTTTAATGCGTAGCACATGTTGCAGCAGGCGTAAGCCACATAGCAGTGTAATACAACGTTCAGTTTGACATGTGACGTCTGTGACACAACTGTGACGTCTCATGAATTGACTCCATCATCAGTTATTGATTTCCTTAAATTATAGAGCATAATCATATCAGGCTCTTTCTGCATATTTTTCAGAATTAATAAGAAATATATTAAACCATTTTGGCTAAAAAGCTTAGTTAAAATAAGCTTCATTACAATTTTTTTAAATTAAATTTTATTTATCATGACATACTACTTCGTTGTCTTATTTACTTTCCAGCTTTGAGAATGAAGATACCGGGAGAGAGTATATTTTTCAGGGAAAAGGAGTTTCTAGTTGAAAAAGTTTAAGACCTTCTGACTCAAAACACCTATGAATTGAAACCATTCAAATAATTCAAGATATAAACTCACTTGTTATAAAATCTGGCCTTTATTTACATTTGAAAATATTTGAAATCTTTTTTAAAAATCTATGCAGAATAGGAAGAAATGAACATGTCTATTTTAATTTTACAGTGACCATTTCTAACAAAATACATCTTATTATAATTTTTAAAAATTGTCAGGGTGTGAATTCGCTTGATCAATTGATACAGCTTTCCAATATTTGAAAAAAAAAACCCTTGAATTTTTCAGTTGAAGTTGTCTCGAGTTAGTGATGTCAACCCTATGTATGTGTCATGAAAATTTAGATATATTTTTTTATTCACTCGATAAAAAAATTGACATCTAGGCAATCCAAAAATAATTTTAAGAATGTTTATTATCGATTGTTATAAATGAAAACAGAGAGCTTTGTCACTAATTGATCATTCTATGCTGCTTTTCTTAATATTTGACTTAAAAAAATTATTTTAAAAAGTTTGCGAATATCGAAAGATTTTCAGAAGTTTCCCTTTTGTGATTTGAATTTCATTCGGCAAATGAAGGTTCTTGATTTCAAGGTTTGGCAATTCTGTTAGAAACATTTTAATGCATCTGAATTCAAGTCTCTCTCCAAAGTCAAGTTGTAAAAAAAGAAATGACATAACTTTTATGGACACCATAAATGTTGTGATTACATTATTGAATGCTTCTAATAAATTTTAATAAGTCGAAACATAATGAAATTTTTAAAAAAGCGGTACACTACTTGGTATTTTTAAATAAACGCAATTGTGAATATTATGATATAATATATCATCATATGACTGATGGGTTGATTGACAAGACGATTTAAAATAAATCAAAGAAGATGATTATTTCTATCACAAATGTTTCAAATTTTTTAGAAATAGTTTGTTTACCCACGAATTGCTTGATAAAGTTCTGCATTGTTTGTTTCACAGTAATTTAATAAAATTATTTACGGTTCAATTGATTTTGAAAAGATTAATTTAATGTTTTCGTATGACATCAATATGTTTCGACACTTCAAAATCATTGTTAAAGCTTACGTATTATCAATTCAATATGATTAAGAAGTTACTGGATGATCATTTTATAGTTTTGAAAATTCTATTGAAATTCTTAAACTGTGTTTGAGAGTTAAATCTATAAATTCCACTAAGGGGTGAATAAACTTCATAAAATTTATAAAAACTGAGAGTTAAATTTTTTTTTAAGAAATGGGTTTACTAGTCATTGTCACTTAAATCATAGAACTAGTAGATTATATAAAATACGATTCACAAATGGTTTATAGATTTTATAAATATGACTTCTTAAAAGCTTCGCATCAAAAATATCGCTTCAGTTAAAACCTTTCACTGTCATTTTAGTTAAATATATAGGAACTGGATGAACTACGAAATAGAATGTTATATAAGTAGCTTAACCTCCATTAATTTCTTTTCTGATGCAAAATTGCTCTTGCTTTTTGCTTAAAAGGCATTTGCGGAATAAACTTCTATCTGTAAGTACATCTACGTCGACTTTTGGCTTTCCATATTGAGCAACAAATGTGGGAAAGAAAGAATATATAAAAAGACGGAAGAAATGACCATACATCAAAAGTAGAGAAACCGCTTGCGGGAAAATCGAAAGAAATTTCACTGCACAATAAAACTTTATTAAAACACTTTAACCCCAACCTCGCGTTTAACATTTGAGCAATTGCGATTTGGGGGCTTTTGTGAAGTGAGCGGAGAACACCCGCGTGGTACAGTACCCCGCTGGGCCGTCGCCAGCCAGAAGAAGATTGCAAAAAACTCCAAGAACTGTTTTTGCTTCCTCATCCACTATAATCCTGGTTGCGCATTCTGAATTCAAAGCCCAGCTAATTGATATTCCGAGAAGAAATTTCACACTTTTGACATTTTACAAATGGACCGTGCTTCTTCCACAGGGCACTGTTTTGCCTCCCATCCTATTTGCGTCTTTTATAGAATTGTAAAAAGACTTAAAAAACAAGAATAAATTCTTTTGCTCAAAAGGTGCAAGCATATTACAAAGATCATAGCTTTCTTGTGTGCTGCTTTCGGTTACGTTTAGCTGTAATGAAGTATTCTGCTTGATCTTAAAGTTCACTTCTTCAGTAAGTGATTTATAAAATCCTTTTTGAATGAAATTTTAGCTGAATTAAAATACTATTTAGGTC
>BGPR01000132.1:1273860-1287108 GCA_013235015.1 Araneus ventricosus | reverse complement strand
CAGCTGAGAACGTGAAAGATTCCCATTGTCAAGTGAAAATACCATTGACAGTAAAAATAACTTATAACTCAATGTCACACAGTTCATCCAATAAATCTAGATCGTCACATGTGAATCAATCCATCACCAAAACGAACCACATTGAACTATCTGCGACCTGCAGTCCAAAAATTGTGAATGTTTCTTTTATAGAATTGGGATTCGAATCGTGCTGGGCCGCCATATATTTTCTCTAGGCACCGCGTGTGCGTGCCTCTGCTCCTATGCATATTTCGTGAATCGTAACTTAGAGTTAATGTCATAAAAAATTCTTTTTCGACCCCGCGGTTCTTATTTCTCAGTCTACGCGTCAGTTTTAAGTGTTTGGGGTCTTTTTCCTCAGACAACTGAGGTTTCATTGTTATCAAAATGGCGGCGAATGCGTTTTCCGTGAAATTAAATGCATCGGAAAAAAGAATGAAGTTTTAAATGGTGGCGAGTCATTTGTTTTTGATGCAATAATTTGTTCCTAAAAGGGGATATAAATTCACATTAAGTTTGTCTTCTATCCTAGTTAAATAAAAGGGAACTTTATACAAAGTGCCTTTCGATTAAAAGCTTTTGTTCTTTGTTTTGAGGAAGTTAATGCTGGAATAAGAGTTGAAAGTCGTTCCGCTTGTGAAGCAGCTGTGGGATGCATGCATTCATTTGAATTAATTTTACATTTAGTTTTGGAGTTGGTTTCGGATCATGCAAAGTCAGCATCTATAACATCAGGTTAATTACAGGGAATTGATATTTATATAAATTTAGCTTAATGAATTTTGGTCTTAATCTAATTGGATAGATTATCAGTAGCGAAAAATTATAATCTAAGGATACCATGCATTTTAAAAACGATTGAATAGCTAAACTGATAAAATCTTATAATCATTTTTTAATGCTTTTAGAAAACATGTGCTCATTGAAATTTTATTTGAAAAGAATTACTGTGGTAGAATTGTTTATTTTTAAAGTTTAATCTTTCGAAATATTTTTTGAAAAATCTTTATAGAAAGTAAAGAGGGAGAGAAAAGGAATAGAAAATAAAATCACTATTATTTCCTTAAAAAATGAAATGAATGAATGAATCCTATAAAAATGAAAAACCTGCAAAATGAAGCAAACGAACCCCCCCCCCCAAAAAAAAAAGCCTACAGCCAACCATATTTACGAAAAGTTTTCAGTTTGCTTGAAGACTAAAGAGAGCCAAACTTCAACAGTTGCACTTTTTTCCTTCATTTGAGAATATTTTATCATTAGATTTTAAAATTAATGTTTCAAAATTTGTAAGCGCATGAAAAAAGGCCTACAGCCAATCATAATTATGAAAAGTTTTCAGTTTGCTTGTAGAATGAAGAGAGCCAAACTTCAGCAGTTGCACTTTTTTCCTTCATTTGGAGAATATTTTATCATTAGATCTTTAAATTAATGTTTCAAAATTTGTAAGCGCATGAAACAAATATATAATCCATACTGCATATAATATACATATGTGTGTATAGAACAAATTGAATTTTTTTTCTCATTTTCTTTTTTTAAAAAATTTGAAGTAGTTTGACGGCTCCATTTTTAGAAATTTTTTTTTATTGTTAAGGCAGCATGAATACGCATCTTAGTGATGAGTTTAAAGGTGTATATGTTTAGTAATGAAGAAATGACTATATTGCTCTGAAAATAAAAGTTTCTTAATTTTACCTTTTCAACATTACCGATAAAATTAAACAGAGTTAACTGTGTTAAAAGAGAGTTAATAATAAATGTAAATATATTAGTATTAATTTGATGGTTTAAAATATTTGTAGATATTTAGATAATATATAGGAATTATAATACATAATTTTATTTTTATTTCTAGATTTTACGTTGTATTGCATCTATTTTTCGATTTAAATATTATTAATAACTGTAATACTGATTGTTGTTTGATGTGATAAAAATTATGTATAATCTCTCCTTTGCGGTCCAGGTGATGCATTTACGCTTACTTGCCTGTTTGTTCTCATACTTCAAGAATTATAATTACTTCAGGTTAAAAGAATTAAATATCAATTGCCATGTCTAAACAAATGTTTATATTTATTATTAAAGCTTATTTTATTCTAAAAACAACGAAAATTTGTGATGTAACTTTTTTTAATTCGTATTTCTCTTAACTAGATACATTAATTTTACATAAAAAGATGTATAGAAAGATTTTACATGAAAAATGATAAATTCTAACGAATGCGATTGGAAAAAAATTAATAAAAGTGATTATTTTTAAAAAAGAAAGGAGAGAAATACAGTTCTTGCTATTTTTGAGGAAAATAAAATATAGCGTCGTCGTTCAAGCAGAAGTCAAGAAATCCAAAAATTTCGATTTTGAGATATTTAGCATATCGTCATCTACAATCAATACTCTTCAACTTAATGAAACTCACTAACTTCATTGAACTTCCGTTCCTGAGTTACAGAGATGCCCGAATTTTACTAAGTCCTGTAGGCATTTATATTGTCAGGCAGAAGCCACTAAGTCCACTTAGTGATTTTTAGCAGATTTACTGTCGATGTGCATGAGCTGGAATTGAAGGACTGAATTATTTATTAGTGATTAACGCCAACTGCTGATAATGGCGTGATAATTTATTTCCATGTAAAAAGGGAGTGATACCTCAAGGGCTTCATTCATGATATAAACCCCTGCCAAGCTCTAAAAACTCTGAGAATCTTAATCCGGAACTAAACCATGGAAGTGATTCAGAAAATAAAGTTGGTTCTGCTTAGAAATATAATAAAGTTGTCACTGAAATAAATTTCTGTTATTGCAATAATTATTTGTTACAATGACGTCATAAACATATTATCTGCCGAATAGTAAAGACAACTTTTATGTAACTAGCTAATGTTATGCAATACGTGGCAACATTAAAATAAATTATGATTAATAATCTATTTTTATAGGCTAACATTGTCAATAAACTAAACTTGTACTTATAAAAATAAATCAAATGAGCTGAATGAAATAATTATTACTGGATAAAAAGAAGTCATAGACTCAGTTTATATTTTGGCGGGTAAAAGTCACTAAGTCCACACACACACACACGTACAAAAAAAACCCCTTTTGACAAACTACTACAGCCGATTAGAACTTCTATTTAATTATTCCATGTATAAACCAGTTAACTAAACTTTAGTAAACCTACTTTATGAGTTAGAACTCTGTAAAACAATTTTTGCTATTTTTCATAACGACCCAAAAGTTTAAAATGACTATATCTGAAAACTACAGTTTCGGACTTGGTGACTTTTGCCTGAAAGACGACGACAGGGTATTAACTCCAAAGAAAAAAAAGATTCCATCTTTATTAAAATATGAAGGACCTTTAATCAACACAGTATACATCATTTTCGAAAAGAAGGAGGGGGGGGGGCCACGCAGTTCGAGACTGCCAATAGTTTTTGCAAAAATTATTAGGAGACAAAACTTCTCCCCTCGTCCTTGAAAACGTTGAAAAATATTCGTTAATTATCCGATCACATGAATGCCGCATTTATATTCATTATCTATGAAATGCATAATTACACATTCTAATGGAAACATATACTGATGTTTAGCAATAAGTGTAATATAAGCCCAATGTTTGGAGAAAGCATTTCCCTTTGCTCCTAGGCAGTGCCGCCGCTTTTAAAAATTCAAGGAGCACACAAGAAACCTATAATTTCAAAAGTCACTTGCATATTCCCTTCCCCTAAGGCCCACCTGGCTCTTCAAGATTTCTGGGCGGTGAACCAACCACCGACTTCTTCCCATCTGCACCTGAATCGCATATTACAAGACGAAAAACAGACTAGCTGTCAATCCCAATTGGTCCGAATCAGACATCCAGTATGGGCGTTTCGCGAAGAGAGAACGAGAAACACCAGAGATGTCCCCACAATTAAAGCGGAATCCAACTTCAAGGCTGAGACTAAATGCTAGGGAGTGCCATCTTAATGGACCCCAAATTGCTCGGCAGACGAACAAACAATTCTCATTCGAGGCTGTACCAGAATGCAAAGCAACCCCCACTTTGGTGTGTATCGCGAAATCTTCTGTTCCTTCAAGGTCTGCAGGCTTAAGGAGGTCCATCGTTCCATATTCACGAGTTTGTGCCCAACCATTGGTGCAAGATCTTAATGATCCACCGGCTTCCGTAATCCAACGCCATTGGTGGAATTCTCAAGCATGTCCCTGAGGTCCTTTACCAGGACATAAAAGTGCATCAGACTAAAACAGCAATTTGTTATATCACCCTCTTTCCAATGTCCGCATGCGAGTGCGTGCTGCAGGACCCGCCCACAGGAACGGTAATAATGGAAAGAAATAAAAACCACATTTCGAGGAGTTTCTCGTTGTGGGGTAATCAATGCTTGGGCACCAACAAAGATATTATTAGCTGCTTTCTTTTCCGAGACGAGGCATTCGCTCTGAAGGGGATTGGCACACCTTTCTTTTCTCTTTATGTATGATTGCCTCCTGTTTCTTGTTGTTTTTGTTTCAGTCAGTGTGTGAATGTGCACGGGAGGGGAGTTGCTCAAGATTGTGGCGTGGCACATAAGGCTACTACAGATGCAGATGCCGTTTCGAATCGAAGTTAAAAGTGGGGAGGGGGTATTTTTAAGCGGTTTATGCCTTGAAGCGACAAGGCAGTAGACGGCGACTGATGGAATGACTGCTTTTGTTGTCAATTTTACTCTTAAAGTTCGAATGGAATTGTAAATGAGCGGGTAACGTGTGATTAGAAGTCTTTTTGAAATAAGCAGGACTTTTTTGTTCTTGTTTGCTTCGCTTTTCCCTGAGGGATTTTTGCATTAATGACCTCCCTTTTTTTTCAGATGTGGGAAATATTCCGATTGAGATGACGAGAAAAACCCCCAAGAGTCATTATTTTCTAAATATAGTTTAAATTATTAAACATGGGTTGTTCATCTAATTTCAGGTTCCTTTTATAAGTAACGTGACTTATTGCGCTCAATGGTCTAAGGCAAAATAGCCTTTAATTATGATTCATCCCATGAGGCAAAACTCCTCAAAGATGATCTGAAATTAAAGCTATGGAATACAAAAATTTAAACAGAATTCGTTGAATTGATTTTTATTTTCCATGGCGATTTTTTGAGGTCTCTCTTTTTATTAAAAAGTTAGCATTTCTTTTAAGTTTAAGAATGCATTCATATATCAATGATATCTTTTTAATAAAGCATATGACCTATTTTCATTCCTTTCTAATTCTTAAAAATATCGACAAGGAACATATTTTGGGAGATTATTATTTCATTTAAGGGCATTCATATAGATTCTCATAAATAGCATTCTAAACAAAATTTCCAAAAATATTACGATTTCAACTAAACCGAACAGCAGAATATTTTCTATTTTCAGCTTCATTTTTTTTCTTTTGATAAATTGACACTAGAGCCCATTTATTCCAAAACATTATCATGCTTGCTTTTGTAATTAACATTAAGTCCTTTATAGAGGTCTATAAATACAACGCACAACTGAAAATTTAGATTGAAAAAAGCTTTAAGTTCTTGGCCTTAAATTTCCTTTTTTCAACACATCAAAAATCAATGCTGTCTGTAAAACTCTTCTGCTTCTGATTGCAGAGTGATGTTCCTAATTCGTGTTTCTATTTTCATCAGTATCGAATAAAAGTAACCTTGATGCTCAGGTAAGAATTTCGCGTGATTGAAAAAGAGAAGCGTTCTCTTATATTTGTCAAAGGGCTAAACACATTCGAGATTCAATCATTGTTTTGCCTAACCCAGAGTTTATATAATTTTATCAATGCTTTTTTAAGAGTGTAGCATTCAATATAATTCGTCAATGCTTGCTGCTAAACAGAGCCAGATTTCCCATAGGGCAAATCTAGGCCCTGGCCTAGGGAGCAGCCGTCAGGGGGGGGGGGTTATACAGGGTTATATAAATAACAACCAAACTTTTTTTAAAAAATTCAGTATTATTTTGAAAAGGACATATAAACGGATGTTTTTTAAATTTACATTAGTCACATTAAATATATTGAATAATACTTTTTTTTGTCTTCTGTATATCTTATCGTCTTTTGCCTCTGCACTTCTTTGTGAATGTTAATGCTATGTTATTTCATAACTAGTGTAATTTTGAATAAAAATATAATATGGTTCAAAGATTATACAGGTTTCATTAATTGCTTATATGTTTCAAAAATAAACTATTATATATTAAATTGAAAATTATATTTTGAGAGGCGGCGTAGAAATGTTTTGGCCTAGTCGTAGAAATGTGTAAATCCGGCCCTGCTGCAAAACAATGTCTTCCAAAAATGTTTTACATCGAATTCACAGAAATGAATAGCTTTTTAGTGAAATGATGTGAATTATTTAAAATTGTAACGTCATGAGTTTGCCGCTAATTCTACATTAAGACATCAGGAAAAAGGCATTAATAGTAACCATAGAATTCTGTAGTGAGATTTCTGTTAAAACCCAAGCCAGTTTATAATGAAAATACCAAGTTTATTTTACTTGAATAATAATGGTAGAATAATACCGTCTTGTTATTAAAAGTCATTTTTGCTTTTACCCAGAACTAATTTTCGATATAAGCGAGATTATATTTTCAGGTTGCTTTTGAAGAGATATTCTTTTCAATGTGAAACCGCAAATTCTTTTTCGGAAGTAACAAACCATTTTTCATAATTATTATACTATAGACTGAAGATGGATCCATCCAATTCATAACTTCTTATTCGAGTGGAAAAGAAAATGAAAGAGCATATGAATATGATAAAGAAGTATCGCTGACATAGAAATGGCGAATCCATAATGTCACATAAATAACTTTATTCTTTTATCATCCTCTAAAACTAGGATGAGTTCATTATGCTGTTAAAAATCTCTTATAACCGCAATTCTTGTTTATCATGGTCATTACGGTGGAATGCTTTTTAAGCAAACCTTACAGCTGGTATACGTCAACAAAACTCGTGAGGATTTAAACATTCAAAAGGAAAACACGTCAACATGTAAAAGCAATGACTTGTAGTACAATTCCACAAATTTAGATGAATATACAAATCTGTTTAAAATCTCTTTTAACCACCATTTCTTAAAAAAAAAAAAACCAGTAGAATATTATTTAGGAAAGCATCCCAATCTGCTGTGAGACCCACCAACAAAACGCATGCGGATCTAAGCGCAAAAAGTAAAAGGCAAAAACATGCCTCTAACTCTTTCTCTACCGATAACACAAGACCATAACGAGACATACATCACTCTTCAAAGGAGGGAGGCACGAGTAAAAAAAAAGAAAAGAAAGAACCACCTTAAGCAGAGAAGGTATCTTCAGACGAATGGGTCCCTCCCCCCTTTATAGGATACAGAGGAGATCTGTAATTACGGTACCTCTTTATGGGATGAGAGGGATTCGGTTGGGCGGTGCAGCCAGCCGGCCCACACTTTATTAGCATCTCTTTGCAAGGCATGGCCCGTAATGATAGGTTTCAGTCTTTCGCTGCGCGATTGAAGAGTGCTGTAGGGGGACTGACAACCACACCTGTTGGATGGGGAGGGGGGTGGCTGTTATATTTTTGATCAGCAACTATGGTCGTGTTCGTATAGATGGAAACGGAATTTTATTAAGAGTTTTTTTTCAATGGATTCTATGGATCACAAAGAGACTGTAACGTCTATTAGATGCCCATGTTTCATCAAGCAGATTGTAATGCATAGCTTGTGTGATGATGATTTTAATCAAATGGGAATGCTGATCTGAAACTAAATTCAGTGTTCTCTGGACTATCCTGATTATGAAAAATAAGTCAGATTTCCACGACTGTCATATACAGAGTCAGTGTGAGCTGATTATCAACTCTAAAATGATTTAAATACATTTAGTGACGAAATTGGCCTACTTTTATCATTTCAATTAAAATTTTCCCAGTCAATTAAAACAGTTTCATTGGATAAGTCTGTATAAACTGAAGCTACAGTTTCTTTCCTTCACGTTGCATAAATAGAATGCAATTCGCCTTTTAAGTAGATGTTGTGTTTAGTATCGGCAGAAAAAGAAGTGCACAACGATATCGCATGAAAGACTGTGAAGAGTGATTATACGAAACAAAATTCATATCACTAAATAAAATGATAAATGTGATAGAACAGAATAATAGAAAACAATAACTTTACAAAACTCATCTCATTGATGCATCAAAAAGTAAACAAATTCTTCATACATGACATAGCATACCACATCAGCACTATGTCTTCTGAAAATATATATCTACGTATGTCAAAATGTGAAGATGTTTGTATTTGCTAATGAAAAACCCTCTGAAAAGATGACAGACACACGAAGGATGCACCCTGGATCCTATCAAAATGATAAAATGGAGGTAATAGAAGGTTACAATCTTACTCAAACATTTTAATAGCTATAATTATTTTTTACTTGGGAACTACATGCCATTACGGTGTCAGTGATAAGAAATTAGTTACTGCTAAAGATTCACACCTGCTGTCTTAACTACCATAAAAGGGCATTAGAGGCTAATTGCTTTCCACTTAAGTGGGGCTTATGAGAGGTATATTTAATATTCTTTAATTACTAAATTTAGAAGATTGCTTTATTTTAATTTTTCCGTTTTTCGACTCAAACTGTGTTCTCCGAATAATTTGTGTCATTAATATTTGAAAAGCAATCTTGTCGTGAATTTAAAAATTGGCTAAAAATGTTTATTAAGAAATATTCCAAAATGTTTGTTATTGAAAAACATTCAAACTATTTCCTTCGACTTTTATCAGTAATGTATTGATAATCTAGCTCAGATGACTAGCAAGTACATCACCAAGTTAACGAGATCATGAAAGCATGAATAACGGTATTTTTAAATTGTCCCAAATTCCCTGCTTTAAGAAAATTGTCAGTATTTTGCAGTAAGGGAGTCTGCAACACTTAATTTACGTCAACTGCATTAAGCGAGGTTCTTCGCTAATGGATATGTTTAAAAGTCTGTAAATGTTGCGCACGGAGAACTGGTAATACATTTCGAACACTTTATTACACATACCATGATAAATGATCACACTGATAGTGAGTATGTTAATTCCCTTGAAGAGTAATACACTGACAACAGATTTATATTACTCGTCTTTTCATTTCCATTTTTGGAGCACACCGTACATGGAAAAAGTAATATCCTTTTTGCACTTAAAGGGAAGCAGGTGCGAGAAAATGGTTCAATTTAGAAACGAGCTGCCAAGAAATTTTTTGATAAACAATTAATTTGCAACAATTTATTTTTGAATATCTGTCATACTAACCTTAATTTAACCGAATTCTTCAAATTAAGCGTTAAATATTCCAATCTTCTCTTGCAGTATTCAATTTCATTAAATATGTGTAATGTCCACTTCTTTTATGAGTCTGCAGATGGTTTTTTAAAATAGCTGAAAAAATATTCTTAAATATTAAAGTTATGTTATTGTCAACAATTTCTTCTTGATTCAACTTTTAGGTATGGTAAGAACTTATTTTCAGATACCATCAACCCAAAAACTAACCTACAGCACCACATAGAGGAATTCGAACACATTCCCAAATAGGAAATGCTTTTTCTTCTGATGCTGCAGTATGCTCATTTATGAATGAAGGAATTTCAAGAGAAATCGCTGTATGGAAAGAAGAAAAACAACTCCATGTGAGGTATTCCTTGGAGAAATTTTTATGGCCCAAGCGTTTTCATCAACAAGCGAGAGTCTTGACAGCAATCTTGTTGAAGACCGTCGTCTACCGTGACCCGCTGGGATGTTCTTTCTTCAATCAGGCATCAAAGAAGCTGGAAAGGGGGTGGCAGACGTCGGGCACGAGGGTCGACCATGCGACTATTTTTTAGACCCGGCCTCCCACCCATCCACGGAACCCATTGAGAAGTATCTTGTTTTGCATTTTTGGTCATTTTCAGACAGTTGAGAGGAATGGAGAATGGTACATGCATGTCACAGATTGAAAAAGGACTATTATATGCAGATGGCTAAAGTTAATAATATGTCTGTGATGTCTAGATGAAGCCAAAATTTGACAGGGCATAAGAGCTTTGTGTGTCATTAAGTTAGTGAGTCCTACTTTAGTGGGTGGTCAGATTCGTTTACAGAAGTTCGAAAATAAAATTTGCAATTTGAGAAAACAATAAGGATTTGGTTCGATGAACTCAAATATTTACTATGTTCACATAGAATTTTTTCCTTTAAAGAAAGTCATGTTTGACATTATCGTGATGCTTAACAAGGATGGAATGTCATAAAAACAGAAAAGCCACAATTATATATCAATATTATATTATATATCATCACAATACAGTGAAACCTCTCTGAGCGGCCACCCCTCCGTTTCGAGAAAAATTGGCCGCTCAGAGGGGGTGGCCGCTCTGAAGGGTTTCGTTACAATTACAAGATAATTGCTATAATACATAATATAAACAAGTCTGAGACATATTTCTTATTTAAAATGAAGTTTGAGACTTATCTAAAGAGAAAATAGTACTTTATTTTAATAATTTTTACATTTTTTATGAAAAGGATACAATTTGTGACTGTTTTAAGTTTTTACCCTTCTCGGAAAATTCTCTATAATACTCTCTTTCTAAAATACTCTCTTTCCCTATTACTCTTCTCCATTTTTTCAAGTTCGTTTTCCAGTTTAAAAAGTAAATCTCTAGCCTATGCGTTTGTTAAATGGGATGGGCGAACCCACCCGGCGGCCGTTCAGAGGGGTTGGGCGGCCGTTGCTAGGGGTTATTTTAACATTAGGTCTATGGGCCGAAAAATCCGTGCCACGAAAAATTGGCCGTTAAGAGGGGTGGCCGCTATGTAGGGGTGGCCGTTCGAAGAGGTTTCACTGTATATATCAATTAAGTAATGAACTTGTGTAAAAATAAAATGATAATTGCCTAGAATTATTTAAAGTACACTCCTATTTTTTATAGAAGCGACAGCAACAAGTGCAATCATTATTAAAATTGCCAATATACAAATTTAATTATTCATGAATGTCTCCAAAGATTGCTCAAACACTTTTTGAATCTTATGAAATGTAAAATAATAATAAAAATGATAAAATTTCTTCAAAGAAGAAACTTTACCAATGAACAAAAATATGTCACAGGGTATTGAATCCATGCATCATCAGGGACAGTTAGGCTTATAGACGCGATTTAAAATCGAAATGTATAGTACTTGCCAGTAGTGACATAGTTTCATAATTTGTTTTATATGCTGAAACTGTTTCTTAAAGTCTTTTGTGAAACTAAATAAATCTATCATCACTGCTTAAACACTTTCCCATATACACATTTTCGCAAGCTAATTTTTATGAACTTCTGTGATGAGTTCTGACATGTGAACTGATTTTTAAAGCCGTGTTCTTCTTCCTCTGTCATCTAATTCTGGTAATCAGTTACTAAAACATGCATTCCACTAATGATTTATGCTTGAGAAACTGAATAATCTCAATGCATTTGAAGTATTAACTAACTTTATAACTTAATTTTTAATGATTTCTTAAAGCAGAAATCAATATTTGCTCAAAACTTCGGAAGATATAGAAAAAAGTCTCTTTGCTTTTCCTTTCATGATGATATGGGCAACAGCTTCCTACCTAAAAGTGCAAAATTCAGTTAAATAGAACTGCTGATTGATTTTCAACGTCAAAATCTTGTCCCTTAAATCAGTGTTTTCAAAATGAAAAGCAGTTTTAGATCGTCAGAATTGTCTTGGAAAAAGGCTGCGTGTGTGTTTTACATTTAGATAATTTTAACTATTTATTTACTTTTTATTTCATGCAATAAAGAAAATGTGAATGCGCTTGGTTGTGCTTAGAAAACAAAAAAACTTTTTCGTCTTTCTTAAATGTTTCTAATTTATCCTAAGGTTCAATTTGTTCTAAATCCTAATACAATTTTGTGGAGAATTTTACGTAAAAGCCATCAGTAATTAAGTCTGAAGTTTATGAGATGTATTATTTTCAAAGATCTGTGATTTTTAGCATACAAATAGAAAGTGATAATAAGAGAGCAAATGTAACGCTTAGTAACGCAATCTTGCGATACAAGCTTGTTGTTAAGTTTTCTTAATAATCAGCAGTGGAATGTGGTCATGTTTAAAAATTCAGTTTATTTAATTGGCTTACTTCTGTAATTTGAATAAATTATATAAAGCTTATTTTTAGAAAAAGGAGCTAAATTTCACAGTCACGAAATATTCAAATTTTGCGTGTGTTTGATCAGAATTGGAATACATTATTTTATCATGATCTGAATTATGTGCCATTTTTAAGTATTTAGATTAAGAAAATATTCTATTTTTGTCAATTTTTAGTTTGTTGAAAAGAGAAAAAAATTGATAGCATTCATTCAAAAGTTTAAAAAAAAAAGCTATATTTCTTGTATTAAAATTTTGTCTTAAATCATTTCTTGAAAACTGGAATATCAGATAATTTAAATAGTTTTCATTAATAACTTAATAAGGTGCACTTCCCGCATTAATTTTTTGAACATCGGTATCGCAACAAAAAATTTTTTGATGAAAATTGGGTCATGAATTTCTTTTCTGCCCATAAAGGATTGGTGTGTATAAAGTTAAGAAGTCTTGTTTTCACTGAAACACATTTGAAAGTTACCTTCCAGAAAATGTTTGAAATAAATTTCTTTTTTCTCCCAAAAATAAAATAAACTTCGAATATAAAGTCAGTTTCTTTTTTTCTTCTCTTTCTTATAATTAAAATTCTAACAATAATGTACATGAAATAGCATTTGCATTGATGCAAAACTATACCTTCAACCATTTTATGGCATTAACAGAGTTTGAATAATAATGATATTCATTTTAAAAAGCATTTCAGGTTTTTAATGTCAATTGTTTCATTCTGCGTAAGACATTCCCATTTTGCCGCTGCAATGCATCAAATGCTGACACATTTCAAAAAGCAATTATGAAAAGCACAAACTCGACTGAAGGCTGGGATACAAATATAAATATTCAAATGTCAAATGCTAATAGCCGCTTTGGGAATACATTCGCTGCTCAAATTCAAAGGCTGGGTCTTCACTTATGAATCAATGAATATGAAAGTGGAAGGAGTGGAGTTTAGATGTAAGCTCCTTTCCCTATCTGATAATATTATGAATCGTCTGCGTATGTCTGTGCATTCCATCCGTCCCACTGAGC